>DWMG01004607.1:0-10798 GCA_018244855.1 Elbella merops | reverse complement strand
CGGTTCTTAAAACGGGCGCGTGAACGAGTTTAATGTGAAATTTTTAATAATGAACATCGCCTGCGAATAACAGTGTTGATAATCAACTGCTAATTTTTGTTCCGGCTTATATAATCGAATTATTACAGCGTAATTGGAAATATAATTACTTTTAAATTAATGGTGTCTGTGGGTAATTCGTAGCGTAGGAAGCCCTCCAGCTAGGTGGAGTGACGATATACGCAATGGTTAGGTGCGAAGAGCTGAAGATCGAGCTCGGTGCCGTGCCATTGGAGAGGTCTAAATCCAGCAGTGGACGGGAGTAGGCTGATGAGGATGATGATGTGAATAATATTTTTAATATTTCAATATTACATCGGTTTTGGTCAACGAAGTTCGGACTTATAAGTCTTACCAAGGAGTGTTATTTACAGAAAATACTATAGAGCGAGTTGTATTTACAGTTGTATTAAGAGTTGTATTTACAGAAAATACTATAATTTTTCTTATAATTCAACCGTTATTTTATTCAATCACTCCATAAATTAAAACTCGCTAAGTAAACACTAACAGTCTCAAACCAGAGTCTTAAAGCTGTGCCTTCGGAGACGAAGTTCTGCGGTTGTTTGATGTCACAAGTGATTTGTATAATCGGCTATAAAAATATTTTGCCATAAATGAAACATCGTATACCGAACATGTTTTATTTAAGTGTTGAATTTTGTCACCATCATCATCATCGGCCTATCTCTGTCCACTGCTGGACATAGGCCTCCCCAATGAGCGCCATCGCGCCCTGACCTACGCCTTGTCGCATCCAGCAACCGCGTTTCGCAGATCGTATAGTAGTATTATTAGTATCGTCGTATTTCGCTTTTTAAGTAGTTGTTATAAAATCTTAGTGTTAAGTGTAAAGTAATTAAAAGTGAAATTGTATATTTAGTAATGGTCAGTTTTTATGTAAGAAAGCAGACATAAATCACTCTTGCTTATTTCAGACCACAGTCATTGCAACCGAACTAAACCACAATTGTAGGAATAGGATTAGCTACGTAGTGTCATCAAATTATATTGTTTAAGAGTTACTGATTTATATCAGACTAACATTCTAGTGGTTGCAAGTGCCACTGTAGAGTGGAAGGTCCCGTGTTCGTGTGTCGGGTTGGGTTAGGGTCGGGTTTCGTTAAATTGAAGTTGGGTTTTTCTTACTAGTAGAATAGATTTGGATTTATGTCCGGTATATGGCAATAAGCCCTTCATTCTATGGTGAGACTGTGTGACACTTCTCTGTCTACCTGTTCGGAGAAATACAGATGTGATGTTTCGTTATAATGCTCTTTACCTACAGACACGAGAATGTCAGGTAGAGAGTTACTCTCGCTAATAGAGTCTCATGCGAAGTCAGTTGTGCTTTCCGTGATAAAGTTCGCCCTTTCGAGTTTACTAGAAAGTTTAGATACACTACGTCAGTGGCTAGGGTGTCGGCTGCCAGGGGCGGAAGACAAGTTTGCCACCCTCTTATTTAGGTATTTCAATTTAATGTATACCATACATAGATACATTAATTGTAGAGAACTTTTCGCCAAGAACAGTCATCAATATTTTGCATTATACAGGTTATATGTAATTTAAATAAAAAAGTTTATCCAATTTTTCAAACACGTTCTTTAAAGGGACTTACCGTAAACAATATTGAACTTAATATATACGAGTATTTAATGGAAATCATCGTCGCTGATTATTAGTCATAAACAATCCAAGCACAAAATAAAATACGGAAAATCCTCGCAAATCAGTATAGACGGTGTTGCCAGTCACTGCAAAATATCACTAAAAGAAAGGGGATTTCCCGAATTCGTCACAAAATTAGTAGTGAAAAATTCGTGTTTTTTTCAATCGGTCCGAATTTGCAGTTGCGATAAAATACGTAATGGTTTAAAAATTTACAAAATATTTTTATTGTTTATTGTGAAATTATGCCGCCCCTGAAAAGTGCTGCCCGGGGCGGGCCGCCCTGCCACCCCCCCTACTCTACGCCACTGCACTACGTTACGAAAGAGTCTTCATATTTAATATTTACTCGCACACGTTAAAATTAGTCGCTATTACAAAATCTTGGTCAGTATCACAGCGTATACACTGATCATCGAGGGTTTTTTATACAAATGTAAAATAATATATTTTATGGATAGTACAACGATTCTTCTAGGTGTATTCTTTGAACAGGTATCAAAATCTCGTACGAAAGTAACACTGATGCTTAATAATACCCACTTGTCTCAATAAATAAACAGCTCAGTGGGCGCAATACGCCTGCTACACTTAAGAAGTTGTTAGAGCGGAAGTCACTCGGCAAACACTGATCGAGTCCCACACGAAGCAATTTTGCCTTCGCAAGGCAAAGTTTCTTGGTTCGCGTTCTACGTCATAAGGAATTTGTTAGGTTCATTCACACAGCTACGGGCTTTTAAGATTGTTGTCTCAATAGGCTCACCACCCGTTCCACGGGACGTGAACGTAACTGGTGAAACATGGGAGTGTACTATATTACTCTGCGTTCATATAAACGCGTTCATTACAATCGTTTATTACCATCAAACTTTACTAATACTGTAATAATATTTATGTTTTATAATAACTATAAATGCTTGCAGAAACTTATCGCACGAAAAATGAACATCTCAAACTCAAGATGGAAGTTGCATAGTTTTTTTTAACTAGATGTCTTATTACGTTTTCATTTCGTATACGCGTTATTTGGATGTTCAAAAGCTAGTATTATAGCAATCATTCCATACTTTATGTTAGAAAATATTACAGTCTAGCTGAGCCCCCGACTTCGTATGGGGGTCAAAACTTTTTCTAAAATTAAAGGACCCCAAGTTACTCTTTGTTACATCAACTATTTTCCAGTGAAAGTCCAGTCAAAATCGGCCCAGCCGTTCCAAATATTAACCAGAACAAACAGACAGACAGACAAAAATAGTAAAGAATGTTATTTTGGTATATGTATGTACCGTTTATACATACATATGCATTTAGTAAAAAGCTGTTATTTTAATATTACAATTAGACATTCCAATTTTATTTATTTGTATAGATCTGTCACAGTAAATCTTTCATAGAAATCACCCACGGAAACATACGTAAGAACCAGCGTTATAAAGTTTTTACTCTCATGTACCTCGACAAATGTACATGTACATATATATCTAAATAGCTAATAAAATACTCCGTACTCGCACACAACACGCCTACGCGGGAAATGAATCTTATACGGAGCAAATTGTCCCACAGTAAGACTATCTCCTGTCTCGTATACAACACAATAAGGAACTTGTTCAGCTTGCTTTACGAGACACCCTCTTTTATTTTTTTATATTACTCGCTAGCTTTGTGTTTTCGTACAGACGTAAATCAAACTTATTATATCACTGGATAAAATGATTGTCATGTATTGTATAAGAAAATAACAAAATTATTACATAGCGAAGCGGATTTTACAAAAGGTTTTTGGCTCATAGCGGTTCATTAAATTATTGGGTGTGATTTAAAAAAAAATACGCAGTAAACTAGGTATGTTAAAAAGTACTCGTGTCTCGATAAAAATGTATGCACTTTTACACGAAGTACATTATTCGAGACCAAGACATTTTTCTTCTCTCGCGGACGGGGCGTCAAGGGATTAGCTCGCTTGCTTACTAATATTTGTTATGACACTTGCAGTTGAATCTTTCTGTGAGATTGGATCCATTTTTCTACTTTTCTTATTACCAAACACGTAGTTTTATGTAAGACTTTCCATTTTGCTATGTAGATTTGATATGTAAGAGATATTTAATGTATCATCTTATATATTCGAAGGCACTGGTCCATTCAAAATATTATTGTACATCCTGATAAGTATATTCAAAACCGTAGGTCGCGAACCTCAGGAAACTCGCCCTGTGTGTTCGCCCCAGAATTCGTCTTATCTAAACTGTCCTATTCCAGCCTCCACAAAGATGTGAACGCCCAACCATAACCATCTCGAACGACTACTTAACTTACCCTCCGAACTTTATAACTATCCCTAAACATCTTGAACTTGCGGTCACTATTCCCGGAGAAACCGCGCTGGTTGTTAGCTAACAAATTTTAAACCTGCAACCGGATCAACCCGCACTTGGCCAGCCTGAGAGACTACGGTTTTAACCCTCTCAATATGAGAGTAGACCCAAATTCCAACAGTGAAATGATAAATGTGTCGCTTACTTTTTTTAACCGGATCAAGCACACGAAATTCTTAAAATGTAGATTTTATATTGAAATCACAATACTATATATTCACTACATTACACTATACTACACTATACTTCACTATACTATATCACTACTTTATAATCAATAACCATTTATTGTTTTAATAGAAAATGTTGCGATCTTTCTCAAGCTTCTCGATTATACTTGAATTATACTCAATTCTAGCTTCTCAATTATCGAGTACTTGATGTTCTAGGTTCATGCTACAAACTCTTAAGAGAGGGGACCTTAGTCGGACTGTTACATGTAATTTATATCAAAATGTTTACGTATCTAACTTTTTAATTTTTTAGTAATTTTAAACATTACGTATCTATATAATGACTATAAGTTTTTGGGATAATCACTTGGGATAATTACCCAATTTGTCAACGCGACGTAGGGAACTGTTTCTGACATAATTGTAGAATCGAAAGATACAAATATAAATTACCTAAAAAATCATATTGAAACTTGAGATTTGACTACATCAACATTCAAGACAAACCAACATTATAGAGATAGGGAAAATTTCTAATTTTATTTAGTTTAAATAATTATTATAATAAAATAATATATAATAAAATAATATATATATAATAAAATAAATATTATAATAAAATAATTATTATACTTATAAAATCTCTCTCGATCCGCGGATATCGTTGAAACATTGACGATGACACATGCCATTTGACCTCGCGCATTCGTGTATTATCGCAGTTCAAGATAAATTATCGCTCATTTCGTTTCGTATATCAAAATAAACGGATTTTGTATCTTTCGAGTCGCAATTTACTGTGGAAGGATTTTTATACGCACTTTAACGTGTAAATCCTATCTTATGAAAACATTCAAACGAGAGTTGAGTAGGCACATTTACCCCACTTGAAGCTTAAAAGCGTTGAAATGTATTGTTTGAGGTTTTGTGTTCGTATAACAAGGATAAGATCAACGCGCCACGTAAAGAATGAGGTTTACTCGTGCACCATTTTACAGAAATGGAATCCTATATTGTGTGTATGATACCACTCGTATGAACACGGTATAATTATATCTGAATGTTTTGAATTTCTCCTTTCTCAATATATCAGTTCCAATTACATGTTTTTGTTCTTTTCTGTTCAACTTCATTTTCTTTCAGTCTATAATACGTTAAGCGAAAAATACCCGTGAAGTTTTTATGCCCAATGATTATAGTACCTACTCGGTCCATTTATAACTAAACGGCATTTTTATTTTAACTTATGTTTATTTGAAAAAAAAAAAAAATTATAAAGATACTTAAGAGTTAATTGGTCGCCATATTTATTATTGGTAGAACTCGAAATGTTTTATGTACGAGTATCAAACAATTTCAAATCGATGTTACTTAATATCTATTTATTAATTAAGGATAACAAACAAGACATATGTATACTTATGTGTGGAATAGATTACAAACATAACGCAAAAATTTGCCATGGGTTGTACTGTGGTCGAGCTTAATAGCTACAAAATAAAAATAGTTAATTAAGATTAATAAAAAATATAAAAACGGTATACACATTTTAAAGACGAATATCACATCACATTTAAAGACAAATACCGTTTTTTTACGAGTTTTTCATTAAATAAACTTCGTAAAAATACACATAGATTATTCATGTAACCCTACTTGTTACACGTACCTAGTTTTAAATGGACTTGTTTGATCTCTTATAGAGTTAGGAAATACACAATTGACGTATTGCAGATGTAATTATATTCCAGGGCTCGATCTGATTCCCCTTCTGGGAACATTCTTATGTTGCCTTGGACTGGGAATCGAAGTGGGATTGATATGCGGTGTTGGCATTGATATCCTGTTGCTGCTGTACTACCAGTCCAGACCATCGCTAGATATACAGTTCGTTAATGTAAGTATAGTTTTTTAATAATCATTGAATCATCAATAATAATCATTGAATCATCATCATAATTATCAGCCTACTCCCGTCCGCTGCTAGACATTGGCCTAGAAGACATTTATTAGAATACAGGTTGGTAAAATCTGAAACTGGTTTTAGGCCCTTCTAACTGATACTGATTATATTTTTAATTCATTCCTAGTGAGGATTATTGTCATTAAGCGTCGTTTTGCTTCCGAGTAAGTTATACTATTGCCAGCAATAAGAAAATCGCGTTCCTTAATATCGATACCAAATAAGCATAAATAAGATGTGTTTGAAACAAAATAAAATTTTATATCTTCCTCGTTCCGAGAAATCCATTCGTGTAAATGTTTCTGCTTTACCCATAATTTCGAATCATAAATATATCTTGAATTCCTAAACGACAAGCAACATTCAGTACACGGAATTGGAGTTGGTAAACTTTGTTTCATTTCACTCGATTTTTCCCTCATAACTCACTATGCGCCCTGGCGCTACACATTAAATGTCAAGCTTAACGGAATTTCTAAATTCGTCGTTCTGAATTCACTAGATTTTAGCAGTCACTGTTAATGAGAGCAAGATGCTAATTCGACGTCTCCATCTCGGTCTCCTGAATCCGAAAAAAATTTGGTTCTCTTTCCTCTTTTAAAATTTTCGTCACAAAATAATGCGATTCATTAATTTGTAACATTAATATTTTTTTTACAGGACGACCACTTGCCTCCTCACTACGCTATCCACCCCATCGGTGGGCTACACTTCGCGTCAGCAGAGCGAGTGCGTTCGAAGCTGATGTCGTTAAAAAACTCACAAATCAAACCCAACACAGTAACTCTAGAAACACTAACTATAGTAGGTGATAATCACATGAATGGGGTAAACACAGCAGACGGGACCCCACCACCACCGACAGCTAATGGAACAGCTATAGCAAATGGGTCGGTCACAGCCAACCCTTCAGCAGACATATTAGTCATACATTGTGACGCTCTCCTTCGCCTGGACTACACTTTCTTACAGGTTGGTGATATTTATTTAATTTGCGGTCCAATTATTGTGAGTGATTATAGTAGCGCTGGTGGCTCTCACGAGTTTATCGATTGAAACGTTAAGTGACGAAACGCCGGGCGCGATCTATTCTGTGATCGATTTAAATTTATACGAGTATATATGACAAAGTGCGATTTATTTGATTTAATTTAAATAAAATTTCATTTTGTCTAAACATTCCTATGTATTTTTATAGCTTCAAATTCAAAATAAATATTACTAACCCAATTCGATTGAAAGAACGATAAAACTAGCGGGCGTCTCGCGTTATTGTCGGTACAATGTTGATGTTTTAATTCAATAGCAGTGATAACATTGGTAACGGTGGAGGCACAAACAGCTAGGACGTGTACGGGTGAAGAGAGCGCACGGCGCGGGGAACATATTGGTGATTTATCACCGCTCGATCCGACGCCCGGATTACACTTTCTTGTTCCTGATCTATTCGTGTTTTATTTCGCACGAGTTTGATTTATTCCTCACTTACGTTACAATAAGTGTTCTCACTCGGTTTGTGATTCTTCGGGTGTTCGGGAATGAATGTACTCACTTAGAAATCAACAGGGACGCTTAGAGAATTACATTTGATTTGATTTCTTTTATCATATGATAGGCTAGCGTATTATCGCAATTCCGTTTGATGGGAAACGCAGATGCCTCCTAAGATGGAGCACGCATGACTAGGTAATGCCTAATCGTCCTTGTTTTGAAGAGTTCTAAGTTATATGTATTCGAAAACATAGAAGCTGGTAGAGTTCTACTTTTTGCCGATTTAGATAAAATATGTGGAACTGAATGGTTTTGTTCTGGCAATTAATTATAAGGAAAAAGTGAATGGCAGAAGGCAGATTTAGGCGTATGTACTTCGAACAAATCCTGGTGCTAAAACAAAGTCAGGCCGAGAGTTTCTGATAGACGAGCATATATAAAAGAAGAGTTGGATGAATAAAGAAACGTGAAAGATGTTCCGCAGCTGTCATCGGCGAATATCATTAATTTCTGCCTAGCCCTAAATAGGCGTGACATATATCAACGAACAAAAAATTCACGTGTAGTCATAAAACAACATGACTCGAAATGAAAATTTATGTACAGCTATAAAGGAACACGACAAGAAAATTCATGTGTGCTTATAAAAGTACAAGTATTATTTATTTTCGTTTAGATATTTAATTGATTTATCTCTTAATATACATAACTTTAAAAAATCTTACGTTAATATTAATGAGATGAGGGTTTTCATGAAAATAATAACACACGTTCTTTCTTAGAAACAAGGAATGGAAATATTTCATTTATCCACTATTAACTCATCATCGTCATGATCATCAGCGTTTAGATGTCCACTGCTGGTCATAAATGTTTAAATTATTGGTTTTATCCTAATATTATTATGCCAGGTCCCTTACGGGGTAGACAATGAGCACCGAGTGCCAAATATTATTCTTACAGGTACTTGACCTGCGTTTACGTTATACATACCCGTACTTATGGGTTTGGCAGTTTTTAATTCAGTCTGAGAGCATAATGTTAACTTTAATAGTTAATAATCTTCCATTTTTAATATTAACGTCAATATTTATCGAGTACCCCTCAGTATTTGCAACATGCAGCGTTATTAAATATTTTATTAAACACTTAAAGCCGCGCGGTGGCGCCACTATTAATTAAAAGCGGTGCGATTTGACGTTTCGGCTAACGGCCAATGAATTAAACCGGTAATATCCAACGGTAAATTTACGTTAAAAATGATTTTTCGTTAATCTGTTGCTTATATAAGCTTGTATTAAGGGTTTATAAGTATACATCTGAACTAATAACCTTAAAATTTGTAGGGAGTGTTTTAAAATAGTTATATAATAGAGGCATCAAATAGAGTAGCTAGACTTGCAGGGCTTGAAGGAATAAAATATATATTATATAATTAAAGTAAATGTATGGAACGTATTGACATCAACAATTATTTTAACATAGTTATAATCTCGCTGTGTACTAGTTCGCTAACCAATCAACATAAAACAACAGACTCGGGGTATCTGCTTCGGGTTATATTGTGTTGTTCTATGACTCACGTATATTTATGTATATGTATGGCTAAAATTTCAGTGTACTGGTTAAATTTTGCAATTAAGGAGCGACGCACATCTGAGTTTTGATTGTTTAAAGCAATTAACTGATAACTGACTTCTATTATGTTTTTCTGTATATTAGATCCAGCCGTATATTATAAAATATTATTATAATATGTCTATAGAGTTGTTTGATTCCATATATGTATATTGGTTTTTGAATTATATATACATATATACATGTGTGCTTACAACTTGGTTTCATAAAGTGTTGGTTCCTTCGCATATTTAAACACACACGCAAAGACATACGCATGCACGCACGTACGCATGCACGTACGCCCTCACGCATACACGCACACACAAATAAGACGTATTGAAACTTTGTAACTCTTGATTATTTATAAAGATTTAAACTTGAAATCTTATTAATAAACGTAAACTTTTATTCATACATACTACTATTATAACTACATACATACATACTACATACATACTACTAAAATACATAAATACTATTTATTTGCTTTTTTTGTTAGATGCTGTATACTAGAAATTTAATTAACTCGACAACATATTGAAATGATAAATGTTTGTCAATTTAAACGTTACCTACTTTGGAGGGGCGCTCGCTTTCAAAATGCTTTTGGCAATGCAGCGTGACATTTGAGTATTTTAGGCGTTGCATCATTGAATTTGGTTACGATCGAATTTCTCTGCTTTGTTGCCCAAGGCAAAATTTCACTCCATATACTGTTTATGAACCTAACAGACGATATAACATGGTTTTATAGCTGTGATATCCTAAAAAACACGAACTTTCACTCACAATACCGACCATACTTATAACCATATGCAAACTAATTTAAAAGTAGCTTACTAGTTGGGCCCTCCCGAAAAAACGCACGTGAGTGAGTTAAGCCGGTACATAAACACAGCTTACTCTGGTTACAATGCCCAATGTGTTAGGTAAACACTTTAGAATATCTATTATATTACTTATTTATTATGATCCAGCAGTGAATTACTGTGTTGTGAACTTACATTTGTGGTAATCCGAATACGAGGTCTTTCCGACTTATGCGTTAAAAAAAACCATTTATCATTATGGCATTAATTACGTAAGTGGGAAAGGGTTAAAAATCTCATTTAGGTTTTTAAAATCGGTTAGTACTGATTAATACATTTATCTATCATGAACTTCATCATCAGCCCGTTTCCCTCCACTTCTAGACATACGCGTCTCCAATAGAACGTCACTGTAACATAACATATACTTTGCTCGGGAACATGTGTACTCCAATATAGTGTATGTATATACCACACTATTGAAGTAGATGTAGTAGCCATACGACGTCTAGTCCTATATGGTGTGTCTGCTAGTATGGTACTTCCAGAGCATCAAAATGCTGGTGAGCGAGTGGTCGCGCGCGGGGCGCGTGGCGTGGTGCGGCGCGCCGCCCGCGCTGCGCCGCCAGCTGGCCGCCGCGCTGCACGAGCCGC
>DWMG01004606.1:0-10798 GCA_018244855.1 Elbella merops | reverse complement strand
GTACGTGCACAGCTACGTGTATTTCCGATTTCATTATGAAATGCACTCCGCGCTGATTAAATGACGTCACTTAACGAGATTAATTTTTTGTTGATAATATCACGACCGAACACTCCGATGTTAAATACGTATTATTTATGTAAACTCTGTCCGTACTATAGCAAATTAAAGCGAATTGCCGGCTTAATGAGGATGAAATGGTCGAATGCGTAGACGGACGGACGTGTATTAACTAAAGGTATAAACGCAGAGAGTAGGACCTGCGTAATTAAGGAATTTATTTATGCTAACTTACCTGACGTTGGATAGAAATTGAAACGGTACTGAAGTTAAGACGCAAAATTTTACCAATCTTAGTCAATGCTTTGAAGGGCGGTTATTGGAGTTATCCATGTACTCCGCTTTCATAAACAGTGATACTAGGAGACACGAGAGAGAAACACGATAAAACCTTATGAATTGTCAACCCGCAGAAATATGTTCATAGAGGGAGTGCGTGGTAATGGAATGACGACCAATAGCGCGCCTTATGACTCGCTTATGATGAAAGGTTCATTCATAAACTGGTATACCTACACTGAAAACCACGAACAGTTTAATAAGCAAAAATTAATAACTGGAAAACAGCTGACGAAATTTTCAGTTCCAGCAACTCGTTAATCCCTCAGCGCACGTGTGTTGTGAAAAATACAAAATTTCAGCGCACGTGGAACAACAAAATACAACAATGTGGAACAACAAGGAACAGAGCGCAACAATAAGGGTTTAATGCACGGCAGCCACGTAGTGATTGCAACTTGCAAGTTTCAAGTGGGCGACCGGCGGCAGGTGATTCAAGGAAAGTCGAAATGGCTCTGTCTGAGCACGAGTTTGTTGACTACCTCTCCACAATGCAATATCCGCTCCAGTTGTGTATAAGATAAGTGTACGCTTCCTTCCACGGACCTAAGTAAACTACTGGCAACCGGATTAATTTAATTACAAGCCTGCGTACCGACTGTGATATTTGATCTGTTACGTCCGGCTAAGCGAAGCTGTTTTCCCACTGAGTGTACCACGTGTACGTGTTGTTTGCAGACAGAAGGGTATTTCCATTCAATTGGCATTGAATAGCTTTGCTAGTGGAAACAAATTGTTCTTTTAATTCTATTGTCGCCTAGAAAATCGAAAAGTAATTTGTATCGCTTGGTTTTCAGCCTAAATTTTGCCTTTCTTTTATTAGTTTTGAAAGCAACATTCCTATTTATCCCTGTTTGTTCGTAACTTGTTTCTGTGTCGAGGCAACAGTAATTTCGTTTCCCTCTATAGATTTCAAATGTATTTTTATTAGAAATCTCTGCAACATTTGCTTGATACTGTTGAGGGAATATTTATAAAGTTACCTCAACATCTACTCCAGGAAGCAGGAACTTCCTGCGTGGTTCTACATCTCGTGGGACGTGGCGGAAGAATTCTTTGCCGTCCTTGTACCACTTGACTGAGTACAAAACATCGCTGGGCCCCAGCGCCCAGCGGCAGGTCATGGTCGCTCGCGTGCCCAATGGCACGTGCGTTGGTACCCTCAGCTCCAATAGCTCCAGACTCGATACTCCGTATTCTGGAAAATAAATTCTTATTACTATAAGGATTGAAGACATTTCGTGTGATATTTCGTACTACATACAAAGCAATATCGTCATTTACTTGACATAATCCCAGCTGATTTAGGGACGCAATATATATTTCTTCCATTAATCTCTTTCAGCAGTCATTTAGACATTTACTCTCCTCTTATCTCAGATTTTGCACTTCCTAACACCTGACATGACATGTCCAGTTTACTTAAACTTTTTTCTGATATCTTTTCGTTACTTTTGCTATTTTGAAACGGGTAATGATTCCAAATTTGAACCTTTAAATTGTTCTCCGCATTCAAATTATTAATCACATCTTACATGTATCAGATAGGATAGGATAATCTGTCTTATTACTAAATATGTGGCTCGATCAACTAGCGTTAGAGCCTGTTATGGCAAAAGTTCTCCACAGTTATGAACTTCGGTGAATACTTACTAAGACATCACTGTTGCTATTACTTGTTAGAGTTACTTAATAAACTACTGATAAATCATTAGAGAATGTTCCAAAAAAATATTTAAAAAAAACATGGAGCTTAGCGGCTTTGAAATCCTTGCAGACTTTTTAAAAATCCGTGAAAAAGGCTCCAAGCGTACCTCCGCATGAGCAAATCCCGTATTATAGGGAATAAACTATGCGCCTATCTCCCGATTCGTAGTATCAAAAAACAATATTGAAAATAAAATTTTATTTCATACCAGTTACTTGTCGTCTTCACCAAGTTCAGTTACGAATCGATTTCGTCCCAAAAAAAAATCAAAATTTGTATAATTACAAGCCTACGAGATAAACGAAAATGGAAGCAGCCAGATATTTCCGCAAAAAATGTCACCGCTGAAAATATCGCGCCACCCTAGATATTTAAGTACTTTGTATGCCCGTATTTTTATTTGCCTGTAGGTAGCATGTTATGAAGGCAAAAATCCATTAAACGCCACGTCAAATAATTTCCCATGTGACGCCCGCTCGCGGCCCGTAAAAGAGGCACTATTGCCCTCGCCCAGCGGTGGATAATATTACTTTACGAGCGGGCGGAGCGCAAATGTAAGTAAATTGGTGAATAAAGACAACAAGCGTACAACTAATGCGTTGCCTCAATATTATTAGAATAACGCCGCGTTTAAACATTTCTTTATGCTGTATTTATTATAATTTCGCTGGGAAACGAGCGCTTGGAAATCTTTTTTGTTGTGTAATAGCTTGAAGAAGGGGAGTCTATGACATGATAGCTTTCATCCTGGATTTTCGAATGGACAAAACCTCTAATTATATACAACGCTTTAGATGTTTGTCAAATTTTAAACGGGGATAATTTTAAGGAGATTTTTTTTATAGAAATGAAAACAATTTCTAATATCTCCCCTTTTCATATTTATATATTAATTCTTAATATATTATAATATCCTGTATAATTACGTAAGATGCTATGTACATTTTAGGGATACATCAATTTAAACAAGATTTAAAGTATTTTTTTGAACATATTGAACATATGAAACGATATGAAAACACGCCGAAAATGAAACACAACATCCGGTTTAATCAAGGAACCTTCACACTAATACTTCGTGCGGAACCCAAAAATGTTTTAACGTTATTTGAAATCGTGGATCTGTGGTATGTGACCCAAATAAAACATAATATGCATCTAAATGAATCGTGTCAGATGTATAATAAATATGGAAAAATCCGTAAATTTAAATGCTAAATCTTGATTATGTTTTTCCAATTTGTTCATTTAAACCTTAAAACATAAATAAATAAAACTCACTTTTTCACATAGGCTAAGGAGTCCATTATTTATTTTAAGGTAATCGTAAGTCACATAATCCCTACTTAAAATACATAGAGTTCTCTTTTATTTATCGTCTAATATATTTGAGCATTTTTTATACTATTAATCCAAGCGCGATCAAAATTCAATCGTAATTCATTACTACGTCTCTAGGTTATTGGAGTTTTTATGTCAAAGAGTACAGACAGCTCTATGAATTGCCAGTTTGTGCTGTTGTTTGACCATAGACTATCATATGTCTGACATATCGTATATTATGAATTATATAAAACTTATTAAACAAGAATTTTAGAATTCCACAATCCTTCTCGACATAAACTTTACTCCACCAAATCCCGTACTCCTCCGTGCTCATAACAGACTCCTTAAAGGGCCACAAATATTCCTGTTCGCGTATAGAGGTGTATAATTTTATTCGCGAGCCAGAATTAGCTATATAAAGTTATGATGAATCAAAGGGAGTTTATTTCAGAATTATTTAGGTGTACAAAATGAGAGAACGCTTGGAACTCAACTTCGTCATAGCAAGGGTACTTAAACGGTGCCTCTTTATTAGGGTCAAAGCACGAGCCGGTATTATGGCTTTAAGTGTTGCCAAGCTAGGGTTACCAGCGCGGAGTTTTTAATGAGACGCGCATTTCTTAAAACAGTCGTAAATACTACGATTTGAAATGTAATTTAAATAATTGTATGTAGCAATATTAAAATTAAATGAATGGGAATGTACTACACTCCTATCCCTTCGGTGATTACAGGCGTGATGTTACATTTATAAAATTAAATTAAAAATGTCTACGTAATAGTGACGGTAAATTTTTTTCCAAAAAATCAGTATTGGAACAGTGAGACATAGTAACATGTGTAGATATGAAAATATAAAGTGATGTTATGGATTCTAGTAAGTACCGTATAGTACTTTTGGTACACAAAGACAATCGAATACTGCTATAATAATAGATATTTATACATAATTAGTTAATAGAAGTACAATATTTAATACAGAATATTCAAGAAATTTATTGTACTTGTATTTGGTCTAGTATCCTATAATCTGAAATTTTATACCTTAGACATATATCACGATGGAAAAACCATCACCAACAATGTATTTCAATTGAAAACAAAATCTTATTTGTTGTCTGAAACTTACATGGACCTATGTAGATTTACTATAGCAATAGTTGAAAAAATAAAAGTTATTTGCCTTAAATATAATAACAAATACTGCTAGAAATTGATTTTTCATACTTACATTGACTGTATTTAATTCCCCTTATACTTGACTTGAACTAACTGAGGAATGACAGCAATGTTGATAATGTTGATTATGAAAATGATGACAGAAGTAAGTGGCGTTTTATTCTATTTTAGTGCATCAAATGTATAATGAAAAAGGATAATAATATATTAAACCGCTAAAGCGCTGCAAAGCTGATAAATTTAAGACCAAAACATTCTAAAAATTATAACGCCTTTGCTTTAGTTGGCCAGTAAATCAGGAAATTAAGTATGTTCCAATATAAAAACGTGATGGCTTGCAGCCAAGATGCATAATCACGGCCACCTCAGTGCACACTCGACGTTGAGAGTTGCGAACAATGAAAAATAAGTACTTCAATTAAATGAATGTGATATACTGGACGGGTTATCATGATAAAAACTTTAGTGCTCGTAAAACGCGTAAAGTTTGCCGTACTTCAAGCAATATTTTATGTTATGTTAAGAAACACTAAGCACCGTGTCAACACTTGTGTATAAAAACGAAAGTGGCTATTTATATGTTAAAAAAGCAAAGTACGAAGAGAGTGATGTAGAAAAAGCATGTCAGATCTGTAAGCAGACTTATTTGGCACTCAGTGTTTTTGCTTGCCCGGGAGAAAATCTGGCGTTACGATATTTTATAGTAGGGGTATAAATGATTATCTCTCTTAAGGATATACATAAACTGAATTATATATTATTTTTTAAGACGATACGATAATTACTTGGACTACTGCTCTGCTTCCTCACAATCAGCTATACTTAATTTGAATACAGCGTGTATGGATGCGTTCCTTCCATCAAAATCGCAGCATCTTTTGAGAATTTCTTTTGTATATATTTGCTTTCACGCATCTCTGGCATTCAAGATGTAATTATTTATGGTTTAATACTGACACAAAATATACCCCCACTTTTAACATTTGAAAAATATAAAACTCCTCGTCCTGGAATATTACCCAAAGGCATGGTAACCCTAACAATGTTAGGACGTAATCCTTGTTTGGGACGGTGATTATGGTGAACACGGCGTTTGTATATTTACGCTTGGGAAGTTAAATTTTCAAGTAGTAAACAGATTGCCTCGTTAATTTGGGAAATTTTCAACGCGTTTGGTTTAGCAATTTTATGTCTACCGTTTCCTTCAACGCGGCCGTACAAACATTTAAAACTTTAACCTTTTTATATTTTGTTTCGTTTCAATGCTAGTGTGTTTGGCCTGTGTAAAAGTCTATAAATGGCTTACAACGAGTATGAAGCCATAATATATATGTATGTACATGTGCATGTTTATTGTTGATTAGAATTATGATTATAATTTTATATTCTAAATCTAATAAGACTTAAAATGTTTCTCAAAGTAAAAAACAATAAGACGCTTAAATTCTTAAGAATAGAAAACTATTGTACCTATTTTACGTTTTTCCAAATATTTTATTTAAATAATCGTAACTATTAAATTATTAAACACTCTAATTCATTCACCCAAATCAACACTCGTTCATTCACACAGTCCAAGTAAATCCAATTTTATAATTCCCCTTATTATTCACGTAAATTTCTACCCGTTCATCATATTCATTCATTTAGTTCGCCGTGAACGCGTCCTATTTAATGGGATCGGCATACTATTGTAGCTACAAGAGCGGGAACTGAAGTATCCTGCACGTGCACTATCTCTCGTTCAGTCGCTGACTCGCGCTTAGCTGTGTCTTTAGGATACTGTATCCTTCTCTCGAGTGACTCATTGTTGTCGATAGTCTTTTACACAGCGGTTTATTATACACACACTTTATATTAACGATGAGTGGAGACGAGTGGAGATAAGTCGAGTGAAATTTTAATTGGACATTCACGCATGTAGTTCATTACAGTCGACATTATCTGTAGAAAATTGTCCAGTAATGTAAATAAAGGACATTATTTTCAGGTTTCACTTTAATGGTGATTCTATCAAACCTTTCATGTATTTGTTATGTTCACATTATTTTTATTACATAGGCCCGGGGGTGCCGGGTACAAACCCATGGCGCGCACCTCTTTACAAAAATGCGATTTAAATTTAAATATCACTTGCTAACGGTGAAGGAAAACATCGTGAGAAAACCTGCACACCTTAGAACTTATGAAAAAAAAAAACTAAGTATGTAAAGTCTGCCAACCCGCACTTGGCCAGCGTGGCAGACTGTGGCCTTAACCCTCTCATTGTGAGAGGAGCCCCATATTCCAACAGTGAAATAATAAATATGTCGATTATTATTATAGGTATATAAAAGCGAATGATCCATTTTGGGCAAATGAAGCATTCACCCACGTTGCCGCTAATATTTCATCGTGAGGTTTTCCTAGTATTTCGGTCAAAACGCATACCACATTGTGCAAGTTGGAGACCAATATTAATCTTTGAGAGGCGAAGAAAGCGAGATGCAACCTAGGGTGTAGCACGCTCGCCTAGAAAGTGCCTATTCACCCGTCTTTTGAATCTGTTTTCGGGAAACAGTGACCCTCGTAAATCGATAACAGCTTCTATGTATTTATTTAGACGAAAATGCAAATTAATATGACTTGTTCATTAATGGAGTGGTTGCAAGCGCTACTGCTAATCAACAGTTCCCGGGTTAGATCCTCGGGATAGTACTATTGGGTTTTTTAATGAAATTCCTAGTAGTTGCTTGGCGTCTGGATTAGGGTCCGGTTTATGGTAATAGGCTCACCTCCATGATGTTTTTTTTACAAATTAATCATTCTATGAAATATAATATAACAATCATTTTCCTACTTACATGTTTATCAACATATAAAGCTATTTATTGTTATTATAAACAGTAAGCAAAGCAGATAAAATATAATGTTTAACAAGCTAAACGGTTTTAGTTAAACACTTAATACCTTACTTCGTACCGTAGTTCTCTCACGACGCTTACTTCGGAGTCAGCTGGCCGTATGTGGTGATGTCCAAAGATATTATTATGTCCCAAATAATTATTATTTAATTACTCAGCGAGATCTCTACAACGTTATAACGCTCGTGAAAATTTTACCACTTGCGTTTAATTTCAGTAAATCCCAACCACTTCCGGCATTCGGGTATTAGGGCTTTCAGCTCTGCATATTGTAATATGTTATGCTTTTACTAACTGGCGTTGGTCTAATTGTTGCAAGCGCAACTGCCGATCAAGAGTTTCTGGATTCGAACCCAGGGTGGGGCAAAGAATTATTGGTTTTTACTTCAAATTGTTAGTAGCAGCTCGGGGTCTGGATCTGTATCCGGTTATGGGAATACGCTCACAATTAATTCCATGGGACGTATAAAAGAACAGGTGAATCGGAAGAGTATAGCACACTCCTCTGCTTACCCTTTCGGGAACACACCTGCGTGATGTTAGCTTATGTTTTTAAGCGAGGATTAAGTATATTTTTTAATTAACACCTAAACCTAAACCACTTTATCATTCTGCGCTAAAGAAACGAATGTACTTTGTACCCGAACAGTAAAAACCCGCTGAGAGCCAAACACAATTAGTGTTCTATTGAATAATAGTGTCTGAGTGTTCGAGTACTCTCTACTGCACGCTGTTGGCGCGGCGCAAATATCGATTTAACTATCTATATTATTACTTCAGTAATATCCCACTCACGTCAGGGCAGAGAGAGCTTATTAAAAACTGTTGAATTAATGACGAATGTTGAAGAAGTATGTCAGGTCGCTAATGAGAGAGATATGTATTCAGCACTCGGTGCTTTCTGCCTGCCCCGTAAAGGAGCTTGATGTGATATAATGAAATATTTGATTTATATATAAAGGCTGCAGCCAGATGCTGGAGGCGACAAGCCAAGAACAGGACGCGAGGGCACTCATTGGGGGAGGCCTATGTCCAGCAGTGAACTGAAATAGGCTGATGATGATGATGATGATGATATGATGAAAAATCTCTGATGCGCAGTACATTGAAGGTTGATTAGGATTTTTCGCCAATTTTGTCTAGTCTAATTAATTTTCGTTATATACATAGGTACCGTTAACAAAAACATTTGCTCCGGGGAACTCAATTTGTGCATCAAAAAGAACGGCGCTGTAAAGCCAGATAGTTACGTATACACTTCAGAACTATCCTAGCAACTCTTACACCCAGACACTATTATCTGCTGTTACATTAAATGTCCTTACGTTTAATCCCTATCACTGGGTACCTAGTTAATTGGATTGTTTTATTTACAAGCGACAGATAAAGTGGGGTGACGATCTGCGAAAATCTGCAGGTAGAAGCTGGGTGCGACAAGTCGAGGACAGAGTGCGATGGTGATCATTGGGGGGGCCTATGTCCAGCAGTGGACTGAGATAGGCCGATGACTGACTGATTGACAAATGGTGTAAAGAGAGTTTTGGATGTAGAGAAGCAAATCGAATCTGTTAGGATAGAGATATTTGGCAATTGATGCTCTCTGCTTAACCCTTAAGATACAAGCTACGATATAAATAAAAGCAATGTATTATAGGTACGATATTATTGCATGAAATTTTGAATAAATCCTTAGTGGTAATATAATTAGCATTATCTAGGATTTATGATTAGCATTATTTATCTGCCTACCCCTTCGGGGATTATACGCGTGATGTTACGTTACGTTATATAAGACTATTTGGGATAAGATTTGGATGGTTACATGAGCTTATGGACTTAAATTCTCTTCAAAAATCAGATATTCCACATTTCATACTGATACTAGGTACCTATATGGGCCCTCAAGCCTATTTGTTACGAACCCAGTACATGGAAATGACTTCCATGAAATGATAATGAAGTAAATTGGAATAGGTATATAGCAAAGTTATAACTGTGATAACAGTTAGGTATGTATCTCAACATAACCGTATGCGGGCTATCCAAATACGAGATGAATTAATAGGAACAACTTTCATGATGGGAGCGTTTTACAGAATAGAGTATTAGCGGTAAATGCCCTTGGAAAGCAGGAGAGTGATCTGAAACAATAGACGGCCTCGCAGAGGTGGGTTTCAAGGCGGGGCTGTTTCATATACGAGTACAACAGAAACAATCTGAAATATTATAATTAAACTGTTATTAATAAAGCATTATTCCTTCATTGTTTATAACGCAAACAACAAATTTACTTATAAATTCTAGCAATAAATGTAAGCACTTGTAAATTCCAGTTATAATTGGATTTATGAATTGCCGCAATAAATTTTCATAAAATGCGTTTGCCTGTTACATCTAGTACTACCCATAATCCACGTTAGTACTTTTAATATTGCTAAAACTTTAGAAGAATGTACGTAAAAATAAATTTGTTAATGCCTAGAACACAAGGTATTAGAGCATTTATTTATGACTACAGAGTGTCCAACCGTTTAAAGTTTCTGTGTCGGAGCTGACAATGAAATCGGCTTAAAATATTACTAAGATTGCAAACAAAATACACAATTATAGTTATATGTAAAACACTACCGAAAGGCAGAAGAGTGTAGTGCATTTCCACGTTACATTAGATTCGTTAATAGCAACTTTGCAAAAAGCCGTTGCGAAATAACTTTTTAAGGGTAAGGTTTAAGAGTCAACATAACCCTGATGTTTCTGCTTATATGATGATACTGTGTTTCGGAGTATTGCACGTGTTGATGCTAGTTCGGGTATAATTAACATTATTTCCATATTACTTAATTATAATGCACGAAAGTAGCATCTGGCACTCTAGGATAAACTCCAATTAATACAGTCCAAGTATAAATACACATATTTTAAGCCAATTCTAAATTCATGTAACACCATTTATTGCTTAAGTAACGCGCTTTTATTTATTTATTTATTTATTCTTTTACACTTAATACTTAAAACTAATAATTATTAGCTTATTAGTTCATCAGGTTGTAACGATGTTATATACAAAATCATTACAAAATATTGCTCCACAGAATTTAAGTTTATTATGTGATCAAGAAGCAGTGATAGCCTAGTGGTTAATAATTCAGCCCCTCACTCCGGGTGTGCCGAGTTCAAATCCAAGACGCGCACCTCTTTTCAAAAGGGCGTGTTAAATTGAATTATCGCTTGCTAAAGGTGAAGTAAAACATCTCGAGGAAAACTGCACACCTTGAATCTATTA
>DWMG01004605.1:0-10799 GCA_018244855.1 Elbella merops | reverse complement strand
TATCGTCACTCCACCTAGCTGGAGGGCGTCCTACACTACGTTTGCCAAGTCGCGGTCTCCACTCCAGAACATGTCTGTTCCAGCGGCTATCGGTTCTGCGACCAGCCCACTGCCACTTCAGCTTGCTAATCCTTTGGACTATGTCGATAACTTCGATATATTCGATTCGATAACATTTAAGCACAAATTGACTGATTCAATAAAATTTAGGTACAAATAGCAGAAACGTTCTACTTCACTAAAACAATAGTATTTTAAGAGCCGCTGTTGTTGGTTTCAGTAAATTAACTTCCCAACCGATATCACACGCTTCCGCTTAAGGCGTACCTATTAAATAAAGTTCAGTTCAGCCACGCGAATGAGCCGATTTAAAATAAAGTTTTACAATTTAAAATTTACCGCAGTTAAATGCCGCGGAAACAAGTCAAGAAACTAACTAGCTAATTAGCGAGCTGAGTTAAAGGCACTACGTTTTGTCGGAATGCGGTTTCCGAAACCCTAACGAAGTTTTCCCGCTCAACCGCGTAATATTACGTGAATTTTTTATCTTCAAGCCTGTATGCCCTAAAGGGGTAGGTAGATAAGTCTAGTACACTCCTACGATCCTCCTGTTAAGTTCTAAATGCTACCATGGAATAGGTGGTGAACTTATTTCCATATGCCGTGTATAAAGACAGACTGAGCTGCTAAATAAAAATTGTAAGTTTGAAAAATCCGATAGTATCCGACTCGCAAAACGAAATCAGAACCTCTGGACCAACGATGAAGTTTTTTTTTACTATTAAAAGTAATTCATTGATTAAATCTATGTTGTTCTATTATATAAATAAAGAAAGAAATTCATATATCAATTTATAGTGTAATGTAGCGTAGTATTAAGTATGCCATAAAATCACGGCTGCTCTATTTAGAGCATAAAAACCGCGGAGTTTAAAACATTGCAATTAAAAAAATGTAACCACACAACCATCAAACCGATCTATGATTATCGTGGAAAAAGTTTAATAACTGGCAGTCGATATAAATGAAAAGTTCCGTTTAAACACAAGAGAGAAGTAAAAAGCATTCTCGCCCCTATTCAGTGTCTGTCGACGCGAAAGAGCTACGTTAGTGACGACCTAGATCACAGTTCCGAACATCTTTCATATCTTCTATAATGAATGCGTGGAAGCGAACGTCGCCTCTGGTGCGGAAATTGTTCTACAGACCGATTTCCAAGTCGCTTTTTGTATTATTACAAATGTGCAATGATCGCCTCTATATGTATTGCTTAATTAGTGAATATTTTTCAACGATATCCAATTCTTTTTTAATTATGGTATGATTATTATATTAACGAGTATTTACAAAACTATTTCTTATTTAAAACTCAGTTTTGTTTACTGCCTATCAACATTCGTTATGATTCTTATTATTTCAAATTAATATCGGCAATCGAGAAAATAATATGGCGTGATAGCTACTTGTAATGCCATTTTATTTTGTAGTAAATTTATATAAGCGATAATCGTAGTCCTTTGATTTATCCTTTGACTTTTTCTTTAGTTGCAAGCCACTTAAACTGCTATATGAAGAATATGGAACTACCATCGCTTACAATATCGTACTCCAAATTTTTATGAACCACAAGGCGATGCAGTCAAAATTCTCTTAAATGAAAAACACAAACAAATTTTAATTGATAAGTGTTATATTATATAATATAAAACAATGGATATAATGCACTTATAAGTATACAATAACTTATAATACACTTATAATCATATAAATATTGCCATAACAATAATCTTTGATAACAGATACTCCTTTAAGTTAAATCCTTTGTGCATATTTAAGTAATATTCGGAAAAGAAGTAAGTAAATAAAATAATATTTATTTATAACCTTTGAAAGCATATTAAGATAATCGTGGAGTTATCCAACTATTTTATATCAGAAAAATTCCCCGAAAAACACCATTTAGACTATCAATTTAAAAGATCGATTGACGGAAAACATATAAAAATTCAGTTCCCGTTATTACCTAAAGAACTTTATTCGCCGTTGATCCAAACGATTTCACAATAAAATATATATTAAAAATAAAAATATAGTAAACATTTTAAAGAAACGAAAATAGAACTTTCACATCGCTAAAATCAAATCTCAGAAATGAAACCAACAAATAAATAAGTGGTGATCCATTGGAAGTAAGTGAAGCACAAAACAAATCGAGTGGGGCTGATTTGATTCCGCTCGGCGTGTTTGCTCGCTACACAATGGCGGATTGTTCCCGCCATTTTTTCCCGCGCTTTGTTTCAGCGTGGGTTGTTCACTTAAGAGTCCCGTGGAAATTAAAACTCAGATTTTTTTGTGTTTTTCCCAATAGAAAACAGATCAGTTATTACAATTATTTTTATTTTTAAAAACTTAACCGTATTGCTCTCAATAAAATTCCTGTTGTTTTCTTTAGTCTAGATTGTTTTTATTATGTATGAAGAATATCTTTACCATTTTCGTGTACTTACTATCATTACTTATGAAAATAGTCATGAATATAATTAAAAAGTGTTTTATTAAGATATATGTATGTACCATGTATCTTTATGTATTATAGGCGTATGGCGAACTGTATGCGCAAGTTTTGTATTAATATTTTATAATCATTATCATGGTCATAATAGTCTCTCTCGAAGTCGTGACATAACATCTCCTTTACAAAATATACTTTATCCAATACACAGGATTGCAGTCATATCTATACAAAAAGTCTGTCAAATCGGTGCGACGATTGAATTATGTAAACGGAACGTAAACCTTGACGTAACATATTGTAAACGCGTCACTTACTGAACATCAGACAACCAGCACACTGTATTATCTCGCTTAAATCGTTTAGCGAATAAATGCGCTTTCAGCGCTTTATGGTAGGAAATATACACAAAACATGGTCTATTCGATTACTTTCGAACTATTCCTTTGCTACACAGCGCTGGATATCAATACTGCTGTCGCACTGGTCTATAATCTTTCGGGTTTTAGAATTCAACTTGGATACAGAAAAGCACCATCAAAGTATTAATTAGTTTATTTACAAGTCCTATCAATACGAATTCTGCATGAGGTAATCCGTAATCCGCATACTGGATTTTAATACAGCTTTACAATTTACAATACATATCACTTGTAATTATAATTAAATCTATTGTATTTATTATTTTCAATAGAGTAATATTCATCTCGTAAGTGCGTATATTGTAAGTTAAATGTTTTTGTTTTACTTCAATCATTATTTACTTTGTTATTTGCTATCATGAAATTTCTAATTACAATGTAAAAAAGTAACACTACGCCTATAATCCCCGAAGGGGTAGGCTGTTGATTGTAGTACACTCCTATATAATAACAACATCAGCCTAAATTCTACATTTTAACATGAAGTATGTGACGTCTGTTAAAAAATCACACGATCCCAATATCATTAATTTGACTAAGCCACTATAGCTTCACCTTGATTCGGTTGAAACTGTAAACTGGATACAGCTGAAAGTTTTAATGTTGGAAAACAAAGTTGGCGAGGATGCACTGAATAAGTAACTAGTGAGATACATGAGACAGTAGCGACGTTCTCTAAATAGCCCAATTGGGAAATTGTTGTGAGTGTTGAGAGAAAGGAAAGATAAATTCTTGCCGTTAATACTCGGGAGCGTTAATTATTTTCTCAACCATCATCATCATTATCAATTATTATCAGACCTATCGACTGTTTTAAAATGATTATTGTTTTATTATAATACGATTAATCGATAGTAGTATAATTAATTATCTACCCTAATATACACATGCCAATTTTATAGAATCTTACTTTATATTAACAAAATAAATCTACTGTAAAAATTATTGTTCATTTTGGTTTAATGTCTCTATCTTTGACTACTATTAGGAACTTTTCAATATCTTAGGATTGTGATTGGGAATTATTAGGAAAGGAAGAATTAGGATTAGGGAGGACCTTGAGATTAACCGTTGTTAAATAATAACAATGTTTATTAATATATTTGTTACAGATAATAAATGATATACCATCCTAATATCTGTTCATTTAAAATTAAGTAAAACCAAACTTAAATTATTAATCTTAAATTAAAGCATTAATCAAATGAGTATAAAAAAATATATAAAAACGCAATTGTGTTTTATTTTTATAAATATCTAAAGTAAAATATATGTATAATCTAAAAATTTTAAATAAAGTCAAATTGTTATGATTTAATTATTAACAAAAAGATAATTCAACCTCAACTATAAAATGAATCTGGCGGGTATTTTAATTGATACAATTCTCCTTTTAACACAAAGTAAACACCTTTAATTTTTTTTCTTCGCGGAGAGAATCACAAAATGAACGTCTTAACCTCCGCGCGTCTCAAATTGAGCGAGCTTTTTCTCGATAAAGCTTACTAAAATAGCGGCAATATTTTATATTAATGAAAAATGACGCGCGAGAAAAACGGCGACGTGCTTTCAGTAACAAAATATGCGTCTTACTCAACATCATAGGTTGAATTGTATGTGAAAATGAAGTAGAAGTTATAGTTTTTAAGGATTTGTGTCAAGGTGTGTGTTTTAGTCTCTATATAGGGTTTACAAACGCTACTTTCTTTTATTACAGAATTATCCAGTCAGTTTATAGTTTTCCTTATATACATGTATAATACTTTATTCCAATCTCTCTTCCCTCTCTCCTAAAAAATATTAATTTTTCTGAAAACATACATCTTTCATTATATAATTTGAAAGGTTTCTATCTGTGCTCTCTGTCTAACTAAATAATGTTTAACAGTCTAACTTCGAAATTAATAAAAAATACAATATATTATAGATTTTTATTTAAAAATATAGCAATGTATGTAATGTAGAATCATTGAACAAAATTTTATACTGTTATATGTAATCGAAAAAGACGACATTTAAATAGAAATGCCATATCTGCTGTACACTCATTTCATCAAGAGTTAAAACGGAATTAGTGGTATTTTATTATCACGTAGTACTCGAAATTATGATATCATTTACATAAATTAAAAAATATTGCACTGAATATTACTTTTTAATCGCGTAATAGATCATATAACAATCGTTTATAATCAAGTCATGCATCATTATCATCATCATTAGCCTACTCCCGTCCAGTGCTGGACATAGGGCACTTCAATAGCACGCCACTGAGCTCGATCAAAATCAATTAATGGACACATCAGGCTCGTAATTATAATAACGTTTAATTTGTGTATAATAAACATCCTAATCAATGAAAGATCCACCAGGAATCAAACCCGAGACGTTACAGCCTAGCCACTATGAGGATAAACGGATTCTTAATTACGTCAAACAATATGAGGCACGGCAAACAATCTGGGTTGTTACTGACAGTACAGTCATAATTTATAACTATCGCGTGTCACAATCAGACCCTCGGGCGGTTGTGGATTGAAGGACCCACATTCACCTGTCTGACCCAATTCTGAGCGTGCCCGTTGTCAACACGTAGCGAATTTGCATGATAATAGTGTTTGCGAACGAGATATTTCAGCACTGACTCCTCGTTAGGCCTTTCCACACACGGCGTTTGAGCGCTAAACATATTTTAAATGCAAGCGTAAGCTTGTACCTACTTGGTATTATTTTGGAAATCAAGTGAAATTTTAATAAGTAGTGCATTTGCTATTTAAAAAATTACATTATGTATTGAAAATTACATATCTTTATCATAATAGTATATTGACAGTCTCTTTAATGTAGTGGGTGCGAGCACGACTGCCGTCAAAGTATTATTGGGATTTTCTAACTGGAGATTTCCATTATGTAGTGCATAGTCTGGATTTGTCTCCGGTGCATAGCAATAGACTCATCCTATTCCATGGGACTTATAAACGATGAAAAATGATAGGAAGATACTCCTCTAACTATCCCTTCGAGGAAATAGGGGCGCGATGTTATAGTGAATACTCGCAGGTTCTGCTTAACGGGCGCGGAGAATATTTAGCTCCCGTATCCGCGCTTATCAAATTATATGTCAGTCCCAAGAGAAACAAGCAGCGTTAAGTTTGATTAAATGATAACATTCACTGAGGGATACGAACGTAGCATATAATATGTTTACATAGTGTTGCTAACGTTCAGCCTCTTCGAAACAAAAGCGGACGTATCTAGCTGTTCTAAACGTTTTAGATGTACACGTACCTACGAGTATAGTATTGCCATAGAGATATTAAAAGTTTTTGTATGAACGAAATGTAGTTAATGACAAGTTGTTATTAAAATCATCGGCGGCACCAGCTTATTCTGAAATTACTTTTACACCTTATTTTGCTTCACACCACAGATACTTCAGAATCCCGATAGTCACATCACATCGAATTACCACAAATGTACTAATTTCTTTCATTGCTATTAACTAGAATTAAATTTATTTTAAAACATTATCATATAACGAACAAGAAAATCGCTTCGCGGCCACCTTTGCTTGTTTGCTCAAAAACAGCTAACCAAATCCCATGATAACATATTCAGGCCACGCATAAGGTGAAATCGAGCCCAGGGCTGTCGAATGTGAAAGAACAAACGATTGGGCATAAAGGGAAAAAAAGTAGAGTTTATGTAAGGTCGGTTACCTACGCACTATCCGATAAGCAATTCATCCTAACAAATACCTACGTTTCAATTGTATGTGTGTTTGTAAAGCGACAGTATTGCTTACAACATCCACATTTCGTCAACGTGATTATGTTCTAAGTGTCAACGTAACTGCTGAAACGTGGGAGTGTTCTATACTCTTCTGTCTACCCCTTATTTTACTCGCAAATGTAACAACTATATATGTGTAGAATTGTAAAAATAAACTTTAAATACGTAGATATTTATTTATGTAGCTGATTTTAGAACATGAATAATTTTAATTAACGTTTTTTATACATTTTTATAATTTTATATGTCTTCAATAAGCGCAATGTATCATTGTTACAATGCCCTATCTGTGCAGAGAGTAAACGCTTTAAAGGGCAGAGAGAATTAAGTATTCACTGTAGTCGTATACATGTACTTCGTACGATTACGGCGAATCAAACATTTCCATCCAACGATACTGTTATAGACGGGGTTTGTAATAACGATGAAATACACCTGCGGCTCGCAGATCTTAAACATAAAATTCATTTAGTTAAACGAACACCAAAGGAAGTACGTTCCAACGTTCCCCGTTGTCTCGCTGAGTGCGTAGCCAAAGTAGTAGATGAAAACACTCCAAGTGCCTGGGCAAGGAATATTGTTTTTTGCTTACATAATTTTAAACATAGTAAATAAGCACCAGAATCAAAATTTAAGCAATATAATAAAACAAAACATTAACGATAATATATTTCCTTCAATTAAAACGAATTAAAATCAAACCTGGTTATAAATAATAAATTAAGGTTAGTCGAAAATAAACTTCCTATTGGAGATGTTAATGGAGCAACGAAAATTTTATTTTCAAATGACACTTTGGCTACATACTCCTCTGACGCCCTTGAAGCACTTCGGGAAAAACATCCCACGTCGTTTGCAGCTCCACATAGCCCCAGTCAATGTACCAGGCAACAAAAGCTTTTGACAGCGAGTGAGGAGGCCACCTTTAATGCGATTCTATCTATTGCAACTGGATCTGCTAGTGGCCTAGATGGTATTACTCCTCAACATCTAAAAGACCTCACCGATCCTTTTTAGGTGAAGTGGGGAAAGACCTGGTGAGGGAACTTATGTGCTTGATTAATTTGATGTTCGTTGGCAAAGTTCCCTCAGACATAATACCAATAATTTATGGAGCTAATCTCGTTGCTCTCAAAAAGAAGGATTGCGGAATTCGTCCTATAGCTGTAGGATGTACGTTAAGACGATTGGCTTCAAAGTTATGCTGCCGCGAACATCGTGAAAAATTTACTCAAAAATTCAAACCACGACAGCTTGGCTTTTGGAGTCAAAGGAGGCTGTAAGGCAGCTGTACATGCAGCTCGCACTTTTATAACAAAACAAAATTTTGATGTGTTTTTAAAAAAAGACGTGAAAAACGCATTTAATTCGGTAGATAGAGGTATAATTTAACAGAAATCCAAAAAGAAGCTCCAGAAATTTTCAATTATATTCGGCAATGTTATGTACCCTTCAAAATTATTATTTGGTAATGATGTTATAGAGTCCTGCATGGGATGTCAGCAAGGTAACCCTCTCGGCCCAGTTTTATTTAGTTTGGTATTACAGCCAATAATCAATCAACTAAATTCAGAATTTAATGTATGGGACCTAGATGACGGTTCTTTGGGAGGAACTGCATTAACAGTATTGGAGAATCTGGAATTTATTATACCTACGTCGTTTTAATAATATCAGGCTTAGTTTAAATTTTAGGAAATGTGAATCTTTACAGACGAAATGACGACAGCGCAAATTTTTAATCTTTCTAAATAATTTAATAGCATTACACCTAATACCAATATCTTAAACAAAAAAACATTAATTTTGTTAGGTGGTCCAATATTTGATGATGCATTCTTACCAATTATAAATTTTAAATTAAACAATTTTAACTTAATTTCAAATGATCTTTTTGATTTAAAACCTTATATGGCGTATAATGCCATTTTGCGACTTTGCTTATTCGCGCTAAAATGTATATACTTATTAAAATGTTGTCCTTTTTGGAAAGATCCTTCTGTAACACAAACTTTATATACAAGTTTACAAAATTGTTTAACAAAAATTCTAAATTTAAAATTTGATCACCGCTCCTGGATGCAAGCATCACTTCCGATCTCATTCGGTGGTTTAGGTGTCCGCACGACAGAAAGTTTGGCTATCCCGGCTTTACTGGCCTCCTGCCATAGTACGCTTAGCCTCATCACAGACATTTTAAATACAAACATAGCTAATATTAGGGTACATAGCGGAAGCGTTATAATTATTAATATTTGTAAGGCGTAGGAACGTTGAGGAATGACTGTTTTGCGCATTACTGTATTTGATAAGTATGACTGGTGGGGTGAGAAACCCAAAAATAGTAAATAAAGTTATTATAAGATAGGGTCCTGGAGGACAGTCGTTAACTTGCAATTATGTGGGTATATATTAAAATATAGTCCTGTAATATTATAGCCATTTATATCAAGAGTAAATGTGCGATGTGTTTTAAGCCAACAGCAGCGTGCACGGACAGTCTAAATTTCACCAATCTATGTTCAATGTTTTGGGTTTTTTCCCTATACATAATAAAGAATCATTCAATATAAAATTTTAGTTACAATTTTTTGTCTTGACTTAGTTGAACTAATCTCCCATGTCCACAAGATTGGGCAAAGGGCGTCCACAGTAGTCCTCCGTCGCGAACGGTCATGCGCTTCCCGCTTCACGTCAATCCACGCCAACCTGATACTCTCCACCTCCGCCAACACGGTGCGCCACAATGTCTGTCGTGGACGGCCACGCTTACTTTTCCCTTAAGAATTCCAATCAAACGTTTGATGTCTGACTATTCTTCTGTTGACGATTTCTTGATGTAACTAATATATTTTGTTATCTATCGCAGATCGAGATCTCGTTCGCGGTCACGGTCGGTGACTCCTAGTGGATCACCACCACCTCCGCTACCGCCTCCACCACCTCCGCCTCCTCATACTTTGCATCCCGACAATGCCTTAGGTAAGAATCGTGCCCATTTATGAAAATCTTACCGTACCTTACACCACTTCAAAAACACTTAGTCCCTACTAAATTATATCGTCTTTCTGCCAATTTACAGAAAATGAATTGGTTGGAATAATCGTTCAATGAGAATAGATCCAAAAATGACACTTAGTCGTAAACAGCAGATTGTGACCATAGCGATACATATGTAATATTTGGTCGTTCATTTTTCCAGGTCGAGGTGCGCTAAGCGTTGCCGGTCGCCAACTAAGCGATCACAGTAACAACAGAGAATCGTCGCTGGACGATTCAGGGGTCGTCGACGACCATGACGACGGGGAGCATACATCTGACGATCAGGCGACGACGCACCCGCGGCGAACGCATCTCCTGCCACCTCCACCTCCACAGCCTCACCCACCGCCTATTACACTACCTCAGACTAAACCTGTAAGAAGACTAAAAATGAAGAAAGATGCTGATTACACCTGGTAAGAAAGTAAAACCTACGGATCTAGTAAAACCTACAATTACGTTACAGGAAAAGAAAAAACAAGAGCCGAAACGTAATAACGGTTCTAAAGTAGAGAAGCAGCTAGAGAAAGCAAAAAACGGCGAGAAGAGCAGCATTCAAGAAAGATATCCGCTTAATCCGGACTACCTCAATCAGATCGTGGTGCTAGGTAAAACAAAGCCTTAATTACTTAACGCACTGTTTTTAAACTATAAACAAATATGTAATGCAATCAACGAAACTTTTGAGCTAAGTATAATATGTCGAGTTTGTTTGCGTTACATGAAACAAAATCTTCTATGATTGGCACGGCTTCGACACAGAAAGGCACAAGAGATCTTAACACGATACGACGCAGCCATTATTTCATAACGAACGCTTTGCAAACACTATTAAGTATTTGATATTGACCAGAGCTTTTCAATCAACAATTTTCAATCGATATTTATCTTCTTCCATCGAGTAGCTTAGAGTTTATAATGAATGTAAGATATTATTAATTGATATGCGGCAAATGGCGTGCATGAATACACTTTTCTATACTTTTACGAACACATACGACATCCCCTTTAGGTACTTCTTACTAACCTTC
>DWMG01004604.1:0-10799 GCA_018244855.1 Elbella merops | reverse complement strand
GTCCATCTTTCCCGACTCGTATAATCTGGAATTATTCAAAAGACGGGTGAATAGGCACTTTCTAGGCGAGCGTGTTATACCCTAGGCTGCATCACGCTTTCCATCAGGTGAGATTGCTGCCAAACGCGAGTCTATGTGTAAAAAAAAAAAAATTAAAAAAAAGCGTTTCAGACCCTCAAAATGGTAACGGTAAAAGCCATAGCTTGCCACGCTGGCTAAATTCAAGTCGACAGACAATTATTAATCATACAAAATATAAAGTATAAACTTCCTAAATGGACTTTCCATATCGTAGTTGTCCTGCACACGCTCAAATAGATCAATCAAGACGGTCGAACTTTGTGTTCAAGAGGTTCTCGAATAAGTAATGATTATGAATGAGCACGACAAAAAAAACATTTTAATTCACTAATTTCTCGACATGGAGAAAGCCTTCGACCGTGTATGGCACGCGGGTCTCGTCTACAAACTAATGGAGCCACCAGCGCCAGCAATGCTGGTTAGGCTGGTGGCGTCATTTATAGACAGACGACAGTTCTGTGTGTCGGTTGAGGATTGTACCTCAAACCCCAGACCCATACATATCTGTATGCCTCAAGGCAACTGTCTCTCGCCGTTACTGTTCGCGACTTACACAGACGACATTCCCACTCTTGCGGGTAACCTAGAGTGGGAACAGGACGTCTTGCTCGCGTTGTTCGCGGACGACAGTGCGTTCTTCGCGTCGTCAGCACAGCAGAACATCGCCCTACGAGCCATTGTTGGGACGGATCGTTACGTCAGGAAACGACCACATGGCGCGCGACCTGAACACGTATACGTTAGAGAGGTATGTGGCAATGTCGCGGCGACGTATATACGCCCGCGCCGACAACAGACCACATTCCCATCTCCACGGGTTCGCGCCTCTACACGCTCGACCACCTGACGGATACCCGCTCCCGCCCGAACTTGTCAGGCTGGCGTCGACCTCCGAAGAAGAAGAAGGCGACTAGGTCGGCAAGTAGGCGGGAACGCGGTATAGGTCTACCACCACCGCCTGGCGAGGGTGTTCACCTCCTTGGGGCAGTTGTCCACATGAGAACTGCTCGGGTAGAGAGGAAGTCCTCGGGGCCCGTAATCCACACGCAGCGCCATTAGAATCGCAGCGTGGGACTATTCAATCCATAATTCTCTACAGCATTGCTAATGGAAAAGTTGCCTGGTGGAGTATTTCAATTGACATTAAACTCGATCTTTTGATGTCTGTTTATTAATTTTAAATAAAGAGCGAAATAAAATAAGCCCTTATGTTATTTATCAAATCTTGGACATCGGAGATGACGTTAGCTCGTTACTTAAATCGACAACGCGTTTGCTGCGCGAGTGCCACTGAGCTTCGGGCGCGTGGAGCGTGATTAAAGCTAAAATACGATGGTTTCCGGTTCGATTCCCGGTTATGTGAATGGTTCGAGCGGTCTGAGCAGACGTGCTCCTGTTATTTTGCACCATATTGTTTTTTACCAGCATCATGAGCTTGTCATCACCATCGGTCCACGGCTGCAAATAGCGCTCTTCTGAGGGGTGTTTGGCCACAGTCCCAACGCTGGACAAGCAGTTTGGTGATTATTTAATCATCTAATATTATTCATAAGCGAGTATTGTTCACACAGGTGTTACTGTAACAGTGACAAGGATAAAACGTATTACTACTATTATAGATTATTATTATCACTTATTAATTTTTTTTTTTTATTTGACTGCCTCGTTGGTCGCATGGTTGCAAGCGCGACTGCCGATCGGGGGGTCCTGTGTTCACGTTCTGGGTCGGGTACTATAGGATTTTTAAAATTTAGAATGTCTAGTAGTAGTGACTCGGAGTCTGGATCAGTGCCCGGTGTATGGCAATAGGCTCACCGCCTACTCCATGGGACGTAGACGTAACTGTTGAAACGTGGGAGTGTACTATACTCTTCTGCCTACCTCTTCGGGGTTTACAGACGTGATGTTACTTTTTTTATATTATTTTATTTAGATATAGAATATTTTATACAAGATAAAACGTAGTTCTAAGTAAGCAAGTATTTAACTACTATACTATAGGATAGATGACGACGGCTCAATTGGAACACAATGGTGACTAAAGTCGCAAAGCGTGGAACGGTGTGGCGCCCAGTGAGAGCAGAAAGCGATTTTACTATAAGATATTATATAAAGAACTTTCTAACTTTGAGATAACTTCAGATCGGGTACTATTAGATTTTTCTAACTTAGATTTTCTAGTAAAAAAGTTTAGTAATGACTCGTAGGCTGGATCTATGCCCAGTGTACAGCGATACGCTCACTCCCTATTCCATGATGGGATGTATAACATAACTGATGAGACATGGGAATACTGCACTCCTTTACCTATCCGCTCTGAGAAATAAAGGCATGATGTTGTAATGCAATTGGTAAACGAAGTCGACGCGGACGATTCTAATTAAACACTATCACTGATAACATTCCAGACAATCACGCAGACAGAACGAACAGGAAAATGAAATATATATAGTAATGTACAAAATAAAAGATCACGAAAAAAGATATTAAACAGTTTAAGAATAGTTATGTGTATTGCCTTTGATCGAGATAAAGTGTGCGGGCGAACAGCACGACTAAAGTAAAACAGAACTTATTTTCAACCCACTAGTGCGCTGCACTCGCAGCAGCGGCTGCCTTCGAGATACCGCGTTGTGAGCGATAAAACAGCCTTTTGATTTTACCGACCTTTATGATTGTTGTAACACCACGCCTGTAACCCCAAGGGGTAGAGAGAGGAGTGCAGTAAGCTCCCATGACTCACCAGTTACGTTAAGTTGCATGGAACAGGCGCTGACCCTATTGCCACACACCGGGCACACACGCAGACCATGAGTCGCTAGTAGAAATTCTGATTGGTGGTACGGCCGGCGGCGAGCCCAAGGCCAGCCCAGTTACACAGAGGCGCGCCCCGAGCCGGTCGCGGCCGCGGCTGGTTTTTGAGGGCGCCGCGTGTCCGATGTTTGGTCGGTCGAATTTTTTTCCATACTTCCAAGAAACGAGCTATGTTTAAACTAGCTATGTTTGTACGTATCGTCGTCTATTTCCCATTGGGGTAGACAGAGACTAGAGATTTCTATCCGCGAAGGTTTTGGCGGACTTCTTTCGTCAATTCTACATTAATTAAAGACTTTGGACTCTTTTATTGCAAGATACTATATTTGTGTTTCGAAATAGTCTTCAGTCACATAACATAATATCACTGCGTTTGCATGAAAAGATAAGCAGAGTATTGTAGTACATTTCCCATGATTTAAATGAATATGTAGAGTAATAAAGTTAAGATATATATACATAGTTGAATAGCTACATTTTTATTAGAATTTAATTGCATTCGTAAATATGTTATTATGCCATCACACCAGGTCGCTCACGGGGTAGGCAGGGAGCATCGAGTTCCAAAAAGCGCTAAGTACTTTCTAAATAAGAACCTTTTATTGATCATCTTATAATATTAACCTATTATATTGTGTTGTTGAACAGTGCGAGGCCCACGTGACTGGCGACGTCAGCGCGACACGTCCGCGCGGCGCGTCGCTGTCGCGAGAGCGACGTCTCGTTCGGATACCCTTTCACCGCAGATGAAGAAAGTCTAGCTCGCAGATCTTTCTCCTAGATTATTCACTAAGTAGACAGCAGCGTAAAGTTATAGCCGATTAATGTCACGGTTTTTGATGGAACAATTTTTTGCGTTTGTCTTGAAGCGTATATGAACATAACTGACGAAAAGTTCGAGGGTCCTACACAGTAGTGTAGTAACAAAGGAGCAACACTGTATCCCATTTCGTGGACATACAGGCGTGATGTAATTTATGAACACAATAATTCACACTATTTTCAGTTTACGATCAGACAATGGTATATGACTTGTTTTTTTATTATGTTTTTTGAGAAATAATCATCATCAGCCTCTGGATGTCCACTGCTGGAGATGTGCCTCCCTTGATCGGTGATACCAACAAAAATACTATAAACAAACCTTACTGTATTTATAAATAAAATAAAGTGTCTCGAGATATTATACAAAAATGTACATAATTTTCATACATCTATACAAATAAATATAATTGGAGTGTCTGTTTGTAATATTAAAATAACCGCTTTTTACTAAATGCATATGTACCCACGGTACATATACCAAAATAACATTTTTTACTATTTTTGTCTGTCTGTCTGTTCCGGCTAATCTCTGGAACGGCTGGACCCATTTTGACGTCAACGAAGTCGCTCGTACGAGGCTATTGCAACTACATCAGCACAGTACGAATACTTGTGATGATAAGCAATTGACGTCCTTAAATATGAACAGATAAGGTTTATCTTGCCTCTTCACCGTGTTACATATTTTGTCCAACCTATATTCCATATAGCACTATTTAAACAACATCACGGCTGTATTTTCCGTCAGCGGTAGGCAGAGACGTGCAATACTTTCCCTTTAAACCCGCAACATACAAATCTAACAATATGGTTTAGATATTGATATTTCATTCATACCCAATGATATGAGAATGAGATATTTCATTCATACCCAAATCCCCCAGATCAGTTCATATGGTAATCAATGTTTAACAAACCAATGTTTAATAAACCAGTGGTCAATCACTGGTAAAGTCATTAAGTAGCAAATCGTTACAATTCTTGCTACTAGCCGAAGGCCCACTCTAAATGAGTCGGAGAATGCTTCAAGCAATTGATTAACAAATATACTATTTTGACTGGCTCGGCCTAGTGGTTGCAAGTGTGGCTAGTGGGCTAGAGGCGGCGTGTTCGATCCCCGGGTGGGAAAGTATTACTGGGTTCTTGTAGCTTGGATTTTTAGTAACGGCTTGCAGTCCGACTTACCCCCTACTCCTTAACAACGTACACTCGGGCCGGTGGGAAGTGTCAACTGCGGCCTAACTGTTCACATTCTGAGAGGACCTGTACACCACACTGAAACCGCTAAATCGGCACATGGTCAAATAGTAAAAACTCAGTGGTCTGCAAAACTGGCGCGCGTGTTGTATGAAGAGAGTATGATAAATATGGAAGGAGCACGTCACTTCTGTAAGTAAGAAATATTTAGCACTCCGTGTTCTCTGCCTACCCGGTTAGGAACCAGGCGCGATGATATAATAATAGGACAGTAGTTAAAACGAGACTGTAATTCCTACATTCTTAAATTAAAACGGTGTTGAGGTTATTATGTTAAAGAATACATGTACGCATGCACGTAAATATCTATGATGTGTTGGTGTTTGGGCACGGACTCGTGTTTACAGTGAGAACGTGACTATTGCTCGTCAAGTGTTCATGTGCCGCTACTACGAGGAAAATCTCTTTATCAAAATTACTACATTCTTTCTTAAGTATTTTTTTATGAAATTTGTGATTTTCCGAACTGTTAAATTTTGTATTTCGCTGAAAATTACGTCGAAATGTTTCTTAATTCAAACCTTATCGTTTATCTTTAATATATCTATCTACAATAAGTAACGAAAAATACCAGTTTCTCCTTCAAGCACGCAATTATAAAGTGTTTGGATTTCACAAAACATATTTTGTTACTTTCGTTTACTGTTCGGTTTAACTCAAAAACTAAAAAGGCTAAAAAAAAATAGGTCATTGATTAAAAAAAAAACAAAAGATGGTAGACAAAAATATTGAATCAATTAATGATTAAGTATCGGTGACTAAAAATAAGCGTGTTAAAAAAGAATGGATAGGTATTCCAAATTTAAATATCCCTGCATAACATATTTTACAAGCAAAACAGCTTCATTGCTCTAATTTCAAAAATGGAACAGACTTTTACGCGGTTTATATTAATTAAAATTGGAATAAGCGAGGCCGTGGACAGACTGAACGATTACTATAACACTAACACAGGCTCCGCCTAATTTAGGATTAGATGAACATAAGTGTCTCAACAGCTTCACTTATTTACAGTGTAAATGATAGTCATATAATAATTTGAAAACATTCCTAGATTTGGCAACAAATCTTCAATCTACCACAATTGGTCGGTTCCTACTCGTATGAACTAGCAGCTAAGCGTGTTACAACTGACGGTTAGTTTAAATGGTCCAGGGCGCAACTTACGGGAGCCAGGAACGTAGTTTCTATATTGGCGAAAATTTTATACAAAGATTTAATAATTAATAAATCTTTTGAATTTAAAGAAGAATAACATCAACTCTGTAAAATATAGAGATGTTCGGCACTCCTTGTTCTCAGCCTATCCCGTAAGGAGGCTGTCGTGATGGTATAACAATAACGTAAAAAATTCACTGTCATAGACATTAAAGTAAAACTTATATTGCCTTAAATGAGTCAAACCCCATGTCCGTTATATGAAGATCACAGAGGTACGTCATATTGTTATAAATATGCATTTATATCTACATATGACCTCACAGTTGGGCGATGGAAAAATCAGCGGTGACGTCACCCGGATTGAATCATGTTCAATAATAGAATGACTCCTACTAGTGTTAGTCTGCAGGATCTGAGTTTTGTGATATATGCTACTTCTGCCTTTATAAAGTTATTCTCACCTTAAAATTTAAATGTCACTTGAAAAAATATGGAAGGGAGACATCGTGAGGGAATCTGCATACCTTGGAATTCTCCATATTATTATGTTAAAAGGGGACGACGAAGTATGTCCACGCGCAGTTAGTCAGCACTGAGTACCGTTTAGATCCTCTTGGTAAGAGAGGGAAACTGTTAGGGATGTTTAATATTAAGACTCAAACCATTGATGTTTGATGTTCATGATGTTTATGACGACGATGTTATATCGGTGCTGAAGAATAAAGTAAGACAGTTTGTATCGCCACTAATTAGTGTGATGTCCGGTTTGAAATTCCTTAAGTATCTTGATCTGGTAGATCCAGCCCAGATTGAACTCTACATGTGTAGAGTTCGGAGAACAATTTAGCAGCTTTGTATGTACGAGTATGATTTAAAATGGTATATACCACTTTTTAAATATTGATTTGCACTGATGAACGAATGTACTTATTAATATACTTTATGTTCATTTCTCATATAAGTATTGTTTTTTGATCAGCAGTGATAACCTAGTGGTTACAAATTCAGCCTCTCACTCCGGAGATCCTGGGTTCAAACCCATGGCGCGCCGTACCTCTTTAGAAAAGTGCGTTTTAAATTTAAATGTCACTTGCTAACCGTGAATGTAAACATCGTGAGGAGAACTGCACACCTTAGAATTAAAAAAAAAAATTTCAAAGTGTGTGCAGTTTGCCAACCCGCACTTGGCCAGCGTGGCAGACTATGGCCTTGACCCTCTCAATATGAGAGAAGACCTATATTTCAACAGTGGAATTATAATGGGTCGATTATATTATTTATTATTATTATTATTGTGTTTTGAGAATAAAAATATCTATAAACATAAATATTGAACAAATAGTCAATGCGGCGCACGATCTTATAATATGCTGATGAAAAAACTAGCATATATACATATACAGTAGAACCTCGTTAAGTTAAAGTCTAGTTCTAGAGGTTTTAAGTTATCAAGGGTCTATGTTAGGGATAGGTTAATATAGAGGATAGCATTCTAGTTTCTTGAAGATTTCAGCTTCTTTTTTAATGATGATTGATAATGTACGCTCATGTATCCCAAACTGAGCCGCAACTTCTTTCAAACAATAGGTGACATATGTATTGTTTACGTTAACGATTTAACTGGTGACCATGTGGAAGCAATAAATACAATAAATAGCGAAAACTTTTGTTTTGCACTCTTTTAAAATGACTCATTGACAAACAATTTTAATATATATGTGTGTATACACACACATATATATACACTACCGTTTAAAACATATAACAATATTTCATAAAAACACAAAATTTACAGTAACTATCCCTTATTTTGTTAAAGGGCTGACACACGTGTTTTATGACCTCTCTGGTTGCGACACCGCCACTTGGGGATTTCTTAGAATCGGCGACTTTTGTAATTATTCCTGTAATGACTGGGGTCTGATCTTTACAATATGAGTACCTACATTATTTCAAAGAAACATCAGTTTAGAGTTCAGTTGCATTTGGGACGTTCATGTGATAGTTTCAACTGTTCGCAAGCGCATAGAATGGCAAAAAGGAAACAGATTTCACTTGAATAACCAAGTGGTATCTGTATTTTAAGGGAGGAAGGAATTTCTATGCGCCAAATTGCAGAAAAAGTCGGTGTTTCATACAAAGGTATACATTATACTCTTGTACGAAAAGAAGCTACTGGAAGAAACGAAGACCGGAAGAGTTCTGCACACCCTAAATCTACGACTAAGCAGGAAGATAACTACGTTGTGATGTTATCTAAACGAAATCGATGATTAACTGGACCATAAATTGCTGCTACTTTAAATGAAACACGAGAAATGACAGTTTCAGTAACAACTGTAAAAAGACGTTTACTATCTGCTGGTTATGAGTAATATTCTTAGGAGAAATAGACTGGAATGGGCCAAAACACAAAAACTGGACTGAAGAAGAGTGGAAAAATGTCCTTTAGACGGATGAGTCCAAATTTCAGATTTTTCGCTCCAATAGGCCAGTTTTAGTACGCCGATCAAAAGACGAACGGGCTTTAAAGGCGTGTACTTTGCAGACAGTTAAACATGGTGGTGGTAGTGTGATGGTTTGGAAATGCTTTGGCAATAATAAGCCCGGCCATAGGATCAAAATTATGGAGAATCTGAATAAAGAAGGTTATTTGAGAATACTACAAGAAAATGCCATTGTCCCTGGAATTAATCTAATTGGCCGAAATTTTGTTTTCCAACAAGCGTGTATAGCGTATAATAGCGTGTATAGAAACTAGTATTCGTAATTGATTTAAAACTCCTGCTAAGTTGTGACGCATTTTCTTTCTTGCCAACTTCCTAATGGTCAGATGTCCTAAAGGGCTGATTGTATAGCTTTAGACAGATGCGGCATTTCGATCAATAGGTCTATAAACAAAACAACTCTATTACACACGATCGTTCTAAAAATGTCTCCAATTATATTGCTAATAATTTCAAAAATCTGTCTATTTTTTTCCAACAGCATAAAAATATTTATAGGCATCTGTAGCAGAGTTCAACTGCGCAATCTTAATGTATAATAGGTTTCTATGAATCGATAATAGGATGCGCACCTGATGGTCAATCTTGTAGACATCGCGCAAGCGTCGAAACAGACTAAAAATATTTATATAACAAGTTAATTTTCGATTTTCTTTCTCCGTGCATGACAATGCACGATTGATTTAAGACAATAAATCATACAAAAAAATCATTAAGTGTTGAAAAACATAAAATATAACAGTATATATACTGTACTTACTACAAAGCTTTAGTTATTACTTTTTATTTATAGGAATTTTTAACTCCATAATCGAGTGAAAATACATACTAACATTAAATCAGACAATAAATATACTTGGAATCGCCAAAAAAAATTATTTACAATGTAATTTTAACACTTTCTCGGAAAATATTCGAATAACTAAGCTCATTAACAACAAAAGTATGACAACATTTCAAAATCGATGTTTCGCTATATCGATACAAAGCCGTGATTGTTTGGTCCGAGATAGTCAACTCCGTTCAATCATTATTCAATATGGCTTGACTAGTTTGTCTTGTGCTTGTGTTAGATTTGAATTGAAGCTAAAGATCTAATTTCATTATAGGTGTATACTGAGCGTGAAAATAGTATCTTCAGATATATCTCTTACTTTTATAGTATATTTTGTTTTCTGTTTTATTATTTCACATGAGTTACAATTGTGTTGACTTCATTTTTTAACGTTATTGGTAGGAGCAGGTGAGGGACATGCTTGTCAATAATCAAAGAAAAGATGAATGAATGAGTACAGTTTTTACCGGAATTTTGTTTTTCTCCAACAATAAGAGGATTTTCTTTCTTGTGGTAACTATACTATAATTAAGAGACAATAAATACCTCTTTATCGTCATCTCATAAAAAATCATAAATCATCATTTTCAAGTTCAAATTGTATTGGCGCTAAAATGGTGTGTGTTTCTCGTCTCGCTTCGTATCATTTGTACTTAAAGTTAACTATTGACCTCTTATATATTCCATTTGTCCACATTCTTGTATGTACAAGTACCAGGACTGTAGAAAAACGTATACTTGCAGTATTTATCTATGCTTTGTACATCAGCTTGCCTTATTAACTGTACAACCAGCTCATTATATTATCACTAACATAGTAGGTATGTTATGGACAATTTATTGGTATACTTTATTATATACCATATCTCATTTCTCTAACAATTCTGTTACTTTGTAAAGTAACCCGTCAAGTAATATATCTTAATCATTTTTGAAGTGTGGATAACGTAGCTTTGTTATCTGAAATGCTCCCACTAAGGGCAAAGTTTCAAGAGTGTTTCTTTTAAATCTTGAGGATTGCAATGTTTGTAAGACACGTTTGTATTTATTTTTAATTTATAAAAATATGTTTTTTTTTATACATCTTGATTATCATTCATTTAATTTCATTTACTACCACATTGTTGAGTGGTTGCTAGTGTTACTGTTGAGTAATAGTGTTGATTCTCAGATTGGGTACAATCTGGTATTTCTAATATGAAATACCTAATAGCACATCTGGATTCCGGGCCTGATGTTCTGAGGTCATTGGAATTGTATTGTATGTATATCTTCAATGTCAACTAGAATAAGTTCTTATAAAAGTGGGGAAGGATTTT
>DWMG01004603.1:0-10799 GCA_018244855.1 Elbella merops | reverse complement strand
ACATGCCTTGCAGGGCACTTGTAAGAGCCCTCCTTCTTAGCCTTCCTATCTATAAATCAGGTTTTTACGCTCACTCTTTCACAATACACGCGGCAAGATTGTGAAACACTCTCCCGTCTAGTATACGTAAATCAAGGACAGTTTCAGTATATAAGAAACGTGTCAAAGACTTACTTGGATTCTTGTTTTTAGGTTTTCTTACATATGTATTTATTTATTTATTTATATTATGATTTATTTAAGTACTCGTTTATTTATTCTAGTATATTTTACCCTTGTATATCTGAATGTGTGTATATATATACATATATATAGGCTGAGTATTTGTAAGTATACAAAAGTTCAGTTTACAGTTCGTTTGCAACGTAAACTCTGAGACGGTAGTGCGTTTCATTAACATAAACAGAACTCAGTAGTGCCAGTCCAAGTTGTGTCGGACGCCGTCCGTATTGCACACCGCAATGTAGGTAGTTTTAATAGCGAGGTTAACTGTGCGTTGCTGCCTCTTGCCGAGTTCCTACGCACCATGTAGTCCAGAGTCCATTACTATAGTTACATGGTGCCCATTACTTAGTTTCTGTACACCTTGTAGCCTAAATTACAATTACTTTTGTTACGTAGAAGACAATATAGGAAGCAAACTAAGTCAAGCGGACTAATCGGTGCGTCATTGCTAGTCGATACTGGAGTGTGGCGGTGCAGGAAAATGTAAAGCAGATTTGTGCTTTGTAGTGACAGTCGATACTTTGATGGCCCAAGGAAGGGTTTTAAATATACTCAAGCATAACTTCAGTATTTTGAAAGTCATCGTCATCACGCCAAATCCTTTACGGGGTAGATAGAGAACTGCGATTATAATGATACTGCTCTATACTATACAGAACATATACAGTAAATAACAATTTTAAGCACACTCAAGTATAATTTAACTGTTTTGTAAATCGCTTAGGTGTTGTATGTAGAGCGTACACACTCCCCAATGAGATATTCACGTTACGAACAATGTTTTATAACTGCAGTTAGACGCGGGGACGTTATCCCATTAACATAAACAGAGGTCAGTAATACGAGTTTAAATATATGGAACCACTGTTTGTGTCGCAGTCCGTTGTTGCACGCGAAGTTTTAATAGCGATGTTTCCAACTCTACCAGTGTGTAGAGATGGTGTATGAAAAGGAATTTGTATAACTTCAGCGCATTTTGTCCATCAAAACTTATATACACGTTAAATGATCAAGCGTGATTATTAGGAAGATTGCATGGAGAGTTACAGGATTTTAATTTGGTACAATATACGATAATAATGTAATGGTATAATATAGGATAGTTGAGATATGAAAGGGTATATTGATTTTTAATTAAGGGTTACGACAATAGTCTGGGCTGGGTTATTGCGGGGTGGCAGAGACAGTTGCTCTAGTTTCATTCAAGAGGTATAAATATATTTCTTAATGTAGACGATATAAAACATGCTGTAAGACATAATTAAAGGCGAAGGCTGTTTAAGGCTGTGCCATTATTTCAGTTAAGTAAGAATCCGACATCGTTACAATGAACAAGCTCATTACGGGTTGCTGGTGTTTTTTTATGGAATGCAGTTAAAAAGGTCCGCTAAACGATTTAACCATTAAAATTTTAATTATTCCGCAGCTTTTGGCCGCGGCGTCGGGGCACTTTGTATGTCTATTTTCATTTAAAATCACGTCTTTTAATGAGATCGCATCGACGGTTATTTTGTCTGTCGGCGAGTTACAGCCCCATTATTGTGATTGAGCGATGCATCTTTTACTATTGATTATTATGTCATCACGGCAGGTTTCCTACGGTGTAGCAGAGAGTAAATGCTCTCTGCAAATATGATGTCTATTCTTACAGAACTAATGTGTTTTTTATACATTCACCGTAAAACTAAATGAAATCAATTTTGGAAATCCTATTTTCTTTATCAACACTAAATTACTAACGTAACAATTGAATTGCTATTGTACGTAAATAATTACTATTATGTCCATTGAATTACTTTTATAAACTGAATTACTCGTATTATGACATTAAGGAATGACAATTAGAGCTACAGAGAGACTATTTAGAGTTCTGAATGACTATAAGAACAAATGAATGATTTTATTAGACCTACATAATGACTATTAAAGCTACCGAATGACGATTATAGCTAGTGAATGACTATTATAATTAATCAATCGTAATTGCAACCACCTAATTACAATTATAATTCCAGAATTTGGATTGCAATTACCGAAAAAAAAAATTATTTAAGCATACAAGATAACACTTTTTCAAAAACAATATTCGGACTTCACAAGTCATCTCTAATTGTTTTACGCTTTTATGTACTGCCGAGTGAGAGTCAAATAGAGTCAGACAACATGACTGCGGATAAAAAATATGGCATACCATAAAAAGCACTGGCAACACCATCAATTATCTCTCTTTTATACTTTGACGGATAATAATTAGGCTGGTGAGAAGAGCTATTTAAAACTCGAACGTCGAATACGAAACCTGATTTAAAGTGCTTGTTAAGTTTATTGGTTGGCTCATTATTCATTTATTCTGATAAATACTGAATGATTCTAGATGTGAAATTGTAATATTTTAATTTTTATAACATAATAAATTGTTTGATTAAAATCATTTGCTGGGAAAGACCTATTTAACAGTTCGAGACGCTAATAGAAATTTGAATATTATGGTAGAAAATCATCATCATACATCATTAACCTAGCTAAGTTCTCTGTAGGCAGATGCTGGATGCGATAAGCAGAGGACGGAGGCGATGGCGCTCATTGGGGGAGGCCTATATCCAGCACTGGACTGAGATGGTAGAATAGTCAGTTACTTATAGATTTAGACATATTATTAGATATCAATAATTGGGTTAGGAAAGCCGAAACGTTATATTAATCAGCAATCTATGAAGTTCCAGAAACGTCAATTGATTTTCGGTCAACTTTTTATTTGGGATCAGACGGATTGAAGGCGAACGAGACGAATTGTCAGCATAATTGCAATTGCACGGATTGCGAAGATCTGATGAAAATAGCTTCCTCCCCCGCGGGATTGTGATCGGGAATTTCAGCGGGGGCTAGAAAAATCATATTTTGTACGGAAGTGATCTGAGTGTTATTGTATGGAAAGTCAATTACAATGAAGGACGCTAAGATCAGTTTACAAGATGTACTACTGTAAAATATGTTTTCGGACGCAGTAAATTTTAAATGCCATAACTGACAGTCCAAACATGACACTGAAAACCTATAGCTTATTTATACATTTGAGTTTCACTATTTATTCCCAAAAAATCAAATAACTTTTATTTTAAACATTTAAAGTTAGTAGCTTCCACTGGGCTGCGATTGTACATCTGACTCTATATTTCTACAATTATATTCCATAATGATACTGCGTCCTAATTATTACCGAGTATACCAACATAGCATGTGTTAAGTATATACGATTCCTTTCATGGACAAAGACGGGAAGAAAAAAGGGGTAGTGTAGTGGGGAAGTTGTTGCGAATCAGTTTTTCTCGTGTATCGGCTATTAACGATCTGTAGCGGTTTTGTAAGTAGATTACCACTAATGACGGCCAGTCCGCGCTAATGTTGCCCCAACCTCTAATGTTGGGGCGGGCGTTAGGCTCTATTCGCACTTGCGACTGTAATCGCGTTACCATAATCCAAATTTAACAAGTTGTGGACGATTTCTTTGTGTTCTTTGAAGTGCGAAATGAAACAAGTTGCGGACAATTTCTATGTGTTGTCGAAAGTGTGAAATGGATTTTGATATGTTTGTGTAGTAAAAAAGTAATTTGTAACTTATTGAACGCGATTTAAATTGAAAAACGATAATATTCGTTTCAGCAAATTGGACATAATAGCGCATAGATAGATAGATATGCTTCGTTATACAACACAATTTTTTTACAAAATAATTTAATTATTTTTAATAATCACCGACTTTATTGTGCCTGCGTCATATACTGGCTATTACCTATAGTTAATTGGTAGAAGTTAAATATTGAATAAATAAAATAAATGTACAAAGGTTCAAAGCGCTGTGTTATTTCAAAACGATACAACTTGAGTCCTTAAAATATTGATATATTTAACACTTGGTGCTATGCCTATTCCGTATTGGACATGGCGTGAAGTTATAATAATAAAACGTGACTTTTACTTTTGTTTTAATACAAAAACAAAACAAACAATAGCTCTTAGTTTAGTAACATAAACTGCGTGAATAAGCTATATCTGTTCTAAGCCTAATGTTCGCCCAACACTTATAAAGATAGATGACCGCTCCCATTTCGGAGGTGCGTTCCGTGGGAGGGCTAAAAGGGTTTTTAGTTGGGAAATAATTAATTGGGGTGTTTTCCGCCTTGGAAATTAGCGCGATACATTTTTTGACCGCAAACAATTAGTTGCGTTAGTTGCGTATATCAAATGTAATCGAATATTCAATCAATCGTTTAACGAACTGAACTGTTTTATTTATAAGAATGAAACTGAATCAATTTAACAGATACCAATTTTGATGCTTATAATACTAATAAATCTATTTTTGTTTATTATTGTTATTAATAACTAAAAGTTTAACATCACGCCAGTATTTCTCGAAGGGGTAGGCAGGGAGTGTAGTACTCTAACGTTTCACTACCAATTTATACGTTTTATGGATTAGGGAGTGGGCGTATTTTAAACAAAATAATATGTTATTGTTATTATTATGATACCCCTTAAGCTGATAGAAAATAAAACCGAGGCCTAAATGTAAATGGATGACGACAAAAACTTTGGGTACGCGAATGAGCGATAAAACGCGTGGATACAGTATAATAAAATTTATATCCCCGCTCGGAGCCATACAGATAGTTCACGCGGAACGCTTATAAACTCCCCCTAAACTTATTTACCTATTTGCATAACGTCAATCCGGTGTGCGAAATAATAGCGTTGGCGTTGTAAAAAGAAATTCTCCTATAAGCGGGTGCAAATTCCATCACGAGACGGCGCAGAGGCGTTGCGAGTTTACTGCCTCGCCGCTTGCCTCGTATAACCGAAAGGGTTCGTGGGTGCTGGTAATAGAGTAATTTATCCAGTTCCGATAACTGGAAATAATCCTTGCCTCGAGTATGAAGAATAAGCGTTCGAGCGACTCTACGATATTGGATTTGGAGCTGTGCAACTCTAGATAAGGCTCCTAGTATGCGGCTGCAGGCTGCGAGGTAGAGACTTCCTAGTCATACATGCTGTTAATTGACAGTAGAAAATTGAATTCGTTGGGTACATTTTAATATATTGTACACATCTATCCATACAAGGTTTTGGTTTCTTATAATCAAAGGTTGCATCGCAGGAACCGCTTTAGAAACAATAAGGTCTATTTATGTATCTCTGGTATTTAGATATTTTATGTACCGTCTTTTTGCTGGCGAAAGAAACACTATATAAATAGAGCAATAATAACAGTGACAGCAAACAAATACTGATAAGTATTACTAATTGATTCGAAAATGACTCGTTAAGATTCAAACAAATCTATGTGAAATTAAGCTATTCTGATTTTACACGGCGATATAAAATAGTATTTTATGTGATACGTTAAAAATACAGAGAACAAGTCCATTTAACGAGCTGATGATGTTTGAACGTTCCGCCGGTACCTACGTTCGATCAAACCCGTAACGACCTCCATGTACCGAATGACCGATATAATTTATCGAATCGAACAAGCGCGTCAATTTATCGGCTGCGGTTACGGGGTAGTTATTTTAAAATTGTTACAAACCGTCTATTTATCGAGTTCATAATAGAGATTTGTGCAGCCACAAATCTCGGTTTGGGAATTTGTGGTCTTGTGTTGTAGGCACGTTGAAGTAAACCCGCCAATGATTCCATTAGGTTCCACGCGATTAGGCCACGTTATTTCCAATGATAACACTGTTGTTTAATTAGATTGAAATCATTGAGGTCTAAAATATCTCGCTAATTTGGTTCTATGGTTTTTTCCTTTTCTGTTTGTGATATTTTGATTTTCGATTGGGAGTATAAAACAACATCAAATCACTTCTGGTGTGTTGGAGCAATATTGGCATGCTGAAACAACATATTTGAATTCATATTTGTTTAATACAATATACATAATGTATTCGATGGTGAAAATCTTTATGCTCATAATATCGAAACCAGTTTGCTTAGGATAGGATATTACATTCAGGAAAGTAATGTTCCATCTCGTTATCAGAGCAACTATAAATACTATTGCGTAGATGTCTCGTAGACCATCCTGCACTTTGAATACGAACGATCTCAAGATCATTGAGCGCCAATAAATTCTATATTTAGTGTCTTGGGTGCTAAGATCCAGTTTGGCCTGAGAGCCATCAGCACTTGTATGGCTGTGCGGTCTCGCTAACGATAATTCGCAAGGCCATTAATATGGAGCGTTGTATAGGAAATGTTCATCTCATCTGGATCCGTTTGAGACCCGACGTGCTTCGGTAGAAGTGTTTAAGATATATATATTCAGAGCCGTTTGAATTTTAATGTTTGAAGCGTCCATGCCATTTCGTTTATTACACTGGCTTTAAAATTTCAGTCTTCTTCCAACATATAAAATGGGGGGGTAATTGAAGCGACGAGTTCCGATATCGCACGCGAGCGAAACGTGATAAAATGTCGTAACCTCGTTATCATGAGTCCGTTTATTACAGATATTTTATCCAGGAAAAATCTTTGGAGAAATTAAATTAATTTAATGATACGTTAAAAAAATTGGTGAGAAAGAGTCGTGCGATCGTATATGGGAGTGAAAGGGAGTGTAATAAAGCGATTCATTCTAAAAATTCATAAGAATCCTGATGTAAAGTAACGAGGTTCGCGCGAGTCGTTTTACGAACGCGTTAATCACAGAAGTAGCGTCCTGGGGGTGTCGGGGCAACTTCGCGGAGATAACGGTTATTGCATCGTGAATATCTCACGGCGTCACGAATTGTTAGGGTAGGAACATTACGGCTACCGGTAGAATTGATACGTTGAATTACTTTTTGTGCAAAACTGCCACCAATCAGTATTTAACGTTTCTCGGTCCTTGGCAATTAAAAACCGTTACAAGGTTCGATGAGATTTTTGTTTTTATTTCGCTAAGATTTTTGTGGGAACAAAGTTTTTAGCCATGCTCCAAGCAGCGTCATTTTGTACTAGTGTTTCTTTCGAAGACACAAAGTGATTCAAATTTCGAGCTTTCTTAACATGACATCACAGTAACAACCCATCTCATTTTGAGAGAATAAATTTGTCCTACATGGAAACAATGAAATGTTTAATGATAATGATAATGACGTCGATGATGACGTCAATTCACATATCAGGCATATTGAAGAAGTAAAAAGTCCATCATGGGCGTGTCGATGTAACGAAATGGATTAGATCAGGTCGCGCTGTCACATTTCCATACTCAAGAGCTATTCGTAATGCGTACATCTAATTAATCCGGCAAAAATGTGCGATTCAAATCCCCGACACGGGCTACGAGGGAAGGGTTATGGGTTTGCGGTTTCGGGTGGATGTTTGGGAATTGTCCGATATTATCTTAATAGGATGGCGAGAGAGATTTACCACGCACCCTGGCTATCAGGGACGACATGTCCGGGTCTCCAGATTATATATGTAACGTTACGCGCAATGTGACTCCAGAAAAATAATTTGCTAAATTCCAGGATGATTGTCCGGTAATTTCAACGTCTCATGTGGACATTGTTTTTGGATGTTATACTGTTGTGGGTTATATTAAAGAAACAGTCAGTGTAAATCTGTTATTGCTTATTCACCAAAACGTACTAGAACTACGATGAATATTTATGTGTATTATACAATTGAACTTTTATAAAATACTGACTTATACGTTTGGGTTCGTACAAACTACCTACTTTGAATATCTATCAGATAACAAAGTTAGTTTGGGCTACTTAAATTTCAAACTGTTTTTGTGGGACTATGGCGTGACAGTCAGATTTACGACAGTCGGCGCAACTAAAGGGCCCTCAACACGCACTTGACGGCCGCGCCTGTCCTGTAGCTAGGGTTGCTAAATATGAAAATTAAAAAGTACCATTTGTTATTTTGCAGAACATTAATTCGATCCTTTTTTTTAGTAAATTTAAATATCCAAATTTCCTTTTCTTATAATGCAAAAATTAATTTATTGCTGTATCTGTCTTAACTTCACGTGTATTGGAATCAAGGTATCCCAACTATTATTGTTTATTTTCTCTTCATATAAAAAAATATTCCGCGTTCTATCTGCGTTGATGTTAAGAGTATATTTATCCGAGATGTACCTAATTAGTGTTGCTTACATCGCACAGGGTATAAATTAATTTCAGTTATTTTATCTTTTTCTATCACCTACAATAAACTAGTATGTAAATACGTGCTATTGAAAAGCAAAAAATGTAAACATGGCAACCCTATGCGGGTTTGACCTCGTTGTACGCAGTTGGCACACTACCTCAGTTATGTAAATGGTAATTGGAATACCTAATGTGTTGGTTTTGACGGTTGTGTTACTATAAGAATTAATTGTTGACTTTAAATAATAGTTGCCTATTATTTGTTTATGCAGGGTTGCCAATTACCGGCAAACAAGAAGTTACAACCCCCAAAATGTTTTCAGTAAGTCGTATAAATCATCAAGCATTGTTTAGAGTCTAAACTGAAATTATAATTTAAATTACGAGATAATAATTTCCGCTTAAGTAGGTTAAACTTCGACTGTTACCATTTTGAATGTATAATTGCGTTTACATCTAAACTCATGATAGAGGCCGGATTCAATGACGTCAGTATAGCTCTGTAATTACTGCTAGAAATATTGTTGTTAAGAAGTGATTATATGTAACTGCTTCTTTGAACTACCTATTACATTTATAATTTCTTCGCTTTGTCTTAGCCTAATTACGATAGGTATCGATCCTAAAGTTAAATTTATAAATTATTACTGTTATATCGTGATACATGTAGGTACTGGTTCTTCAAATATTTTTTATAATTATTAAATTTTCACCCCAGGCCCCTTACTAGGTAGGCAGAGAGAATCGAATGCAAAATATCACTAGCCTTACAAACATGACATGCTTCTTCTACGTTCATCACTTTCTTAGTACACGCTAACCGGTTTTGGGGACACAAAAAATACAACAAATTGAGCAGACCACTAAAAGAAATTCACTCTTTTAATTATTTGGTGTGGACACCATTAAGTGCAATTGGCAGTTGATGTTTGGCAGCGATTCTCATTCGTCTGTTGGTTCGATTTTGTGGTTGACGGAGAGCGCAACTGATCAGTCCACAGAGAGAGATTAATTGCTATTTAATCTTTTACTGTGCGATGAGAATGCAGTCGAGAATTGTACTTGAATCTAAGGAATCATTTGTGAATTGATCGCTTTGTGTTTAAGTCATTTGGGAAGGCACTTGTGTATAAGGTTGTAATTCAATTTTCTGTCAGTTAGTGATCACTGACAGTCTAACTCTAAGAAGAGGAAGGTTATATTTATTTTAATCTACAGTTATTTATATTAGTACAATTTATTAAGTGTTGTATGCATTCCTTCTCGCTTTAGTGTAAGATATAAGTAAAAATTACTACATACTTCTATTAAAATTAATTTTTCCTCCTTATTTTTAGAGGAGACTCGTATCCATGATGATATTAAGCAGCTTTCATCATAGATATTAAATCTTAATCAGGTATTGACATTTTTCATTTCTAGTTGCAGAAGAAACATTTAAAATGTTAAGTGTAGCATTCCTGAGTTCATTGGCAGCTAATTCTTGCTCGCGAACATCGCCACTTCTAATTCAATTCTCCAGCTGTGCGGCGACTGCGCTCAGTGATCAGGCTGCTGGGATAGATTAATCACGGTCCACGCTGTTACTGGCCGATGATTATGCTTTTGAGAGCGCTTTACGCGAAAGCTACCAACCATATATCTGCCGGGAAATTGTCAAAGCTATATATGTTTATAAAGTGAATTATGACGATAGCTTTTGTTTAGATGTTGTTGTTATGTTTTGTGCTCGGTATTTTGTCTTACATTTTAGTGTTCATTATAGACTGTGTTATGGTCTCACTGTTTTATGAATATGCTAAAATGGTGCCAAGTACCAGGTAATCCCTGACTATTATCTATTAGCTCTTTCATAAGAGTTTAGGGAGTAGGGAATCGAATAAAAATAAGCGCTGTTAAAGACCGGTATCGGGTTGGCAAAGGCTGGTTTGCCTTCCATTACTAATAGTATTAATCAGAACCTATTTCATTTATCCTGATTTATAATTAACTATTATTATTCATATTCATATACATTATGAAAATACATAAAGGAGTTACAAGACGGTGATTTAATAAGACATTACGTTATCTATAATCTATATTAAATTGTGTTTACCTTCCGCCTTGGTTAGGTATTGTGTGTAGACTGGTTATCAGCTCGAAACTTACCTGTGAATTAGAAAAGAAATTGAAATATGATGTGAAAAAACAACACGTCGTTTATTTAAAAATAATAATTACATATACGTAACGTAACTTCACGCCTGTAATCCTCGAAGAGGTAGGCAGAGGAATGCAGAACACTCCCACGTTCCACCGGTTACGTTTACGTCCCACAATGGAATAGGTGGTGAGCCTATTGCCATGCATCGGGCACATTCCAGACTCCGAACCACTACGAGAAAATCTAAATTAGAAATTTTTTGTAGTGTTCGGCTCGGG
>DWMG01004602.1:0-10800 GCA_018244855.1 Elbella merops | reverse complement strand
GGTACTCACTCGAGCGGCGCTGATTCTCAGCTGCCCTCTTTCCATAATGTCATGCAGGATTTTAGGTCCCCTTATTGGGCATCTTGACATACAAGCACGGAATAACTTTTACCCGTCACATTCAGTTTGAGCTGGATCGCCTGTATGCATAAGAATAAATCTAATGCCCTCGGCTGGCCTATTCAAACAAGATCGGCAGGCCGGACGTTAAGCATAACGAATATCTTGTAATTTCTCAGGAGCGCTGCGCATTGATTCCATATATGAAGCCAATCTCCTTACATTTTGCACGTTGCGCTCTTTACCATAAACAAACGGAACGGGTTCCATCACGAGGTGGTGCCACATCTGATCGAACAAACGAAAGAACATCCTACTCACTCGTCGAAATTGCCATTGCAGGGGCAATATTTCTTTTTCACTTGACAAATATTATGAGTTACGTAAGCAATTTGATGGCTATTTTCAAGACGTACGAACAAAATTTGGCTTTCGTCGTCGCATTCAACTGCTAGAAATAACCGTCTCGCCGGAAATAGTTCTGCTCGATGTAGCTTGACTATTTTTAAATGTACATAAATATGGCAAAAACCCACAAATACTTGGCCTTAAACGTTTTTTATATATAATGAAAATTTCAATAGTTATCATTAAAAGTCGACCAATGTGGCGCCACCTTAAGTCGCTACCAGCAAGTCTATTGAATCCTTTGAGGTTTGATTTTGTGACACATTTGATTGATCGCTAATGCTGTCTCTTCTTTTTTGCTCGAGCTGTACATCATTCTGAATGGTACACGCTAAGGTATATTGCCCCTTGAACAATAGCAATTTGTGCGTTCTTTTTATGATATAATTGATTTAATATCGACGATGTACCTGTTCTTCTGTAAGTACTTGAACATGCTTGACGCTGCGTGTTTATAATTAATTACTTTACTGATTTTATGAATCATCGTCACCATTATTGTCATCAACATTGTATTACTGGACACAGGTCTATTTTCAAAATATCATTTCAAGGATCAGGGCTTAGGCACCCACGCTGGCTACTTAGTCTTTTGTGTTGGCAAATGTTGTGTCTTTGAGAGTTATTATGAAAAATTCCAAATTATGCAGGTTTTCCCAGATTTTTTCCTTCATCCTAAACATTTAAAAAATTTTATAGAGCAAGAGGTACGCGCCACAATTTTTAATTCAGAAAAATTAAGTTTTCACTGTTTTATTAATAGATAAATAGAAGAAGGAACAGGAGTGACTGACTGTACCATTAATACAAAATTTCGTCAGATTTAACAGTGCTTTAACAGCAACAATCACGTCAAATAGAATTAATTCGCCTCAAAACCACAATCTGATGAACTTTGTGAACGATTGTAAATGTTCGTAGTTTGTACATATATTTCCGACATTCCGGACATCGAGAAGACTTCCGTTATTTATTCGATGCTGTTATACGAGACGAAATTTAACGTTCTTAATACAAATAAATGACCAAGATTTATTACATCGAAGCGAACTATTATTGCCGGCTAGCGGCACGATGGATGGCGGGGTATAAAATAACCCTTGAGTAACGGGTATCGCATCGTAAAGATGGAAGATAGTCCGCGAACACTAGCAATAGTCCCACGGCGAAACTGTTGTGCCTCGGGAGTACATTTTTCATAATATTATAGCTCTTTGCATATTCATTTGGTTTGATTACACGTATGAAGACAATAAATTATTGCTTACGACAACAATATTAATACAATGTTATGAGATTGCATGAGTTCTCCAAATATTGGGTAGTACAAATATTACAATGCACTAATGGTATATGACGATACAAAATTAATTACGTTTTGGAAGGCTACTATCCCGATAAACCAGACTTTTTCTCCATTGTAGGTACTTTGGACCTAGACTTTTTTGAGACGTCTCAGATGGGATCGAATTAAACTACCTATTTTTGTTCCCACAATTTTTGTTCAGGATTCAAAGCTATATTTATGACCAAAATGCATAATCGGAGACGGAGAAAAAGTTATTGAAATTAGAATGGAACGGTTATGGCACAGAAAATGTCGGAAGTTCCAAAGAACAGCAAATAAAGAATAACTTTAGCGTCTGAAGGAAAAAAGGACGTACGAGTAAACAGATCTAAAAAGTTGAGCTAATAATTTGTGAGCAAAAATGGTTTTCGGAATGAAGAGGAAAAATAAGAATTGGACAGCATAAATAAGTGGATTTGACGTAGAAGGGATTTCAGAGATTGGAATAACTAGCTTATATGCAGTAAGTTATTTTTTATTAGTGGAAGTACGCTCACAAGATTCGTAAACAACACCGGTGGAGAACGCTTATTAAAATTCTTCATCCGAAGATTTGGCCCGAAAGCAATCGTTCTCCAAACCCATCGTGACAGAGCCCTCCGCACAGTAACAGGCATGTTGTTTAATTTACTATAGAGTAAAGAAAAACTCAATTAAACTAACGGAAATGATCTGTAGGCAAATATTTTTGTGGGCGCAATGCAAACATTTTATCTATCAAACGGGAAAGCTTTATTCCGTACGGGATCATATAAACAGGGGTTCGTTGTTATATAAGCAAAGCGCATTTTAGTTCTGTCCTTACATCTCAATCACAAGAATGTTATGTACCTATGTTTCAAAAAATATACGTAGTGAACACTAGATGAGTTAAATATTGTGAAAAATAGGAATGGTGGACGACAGACTGGCCGCTACATAAGGTCCGTTTCATGTAACTAATAAAATTATTTTACACGTATGTCTATACTATTTATAGTAATAATAATCTAGAATAAATTTAGTTCTTAGCTTTCGATATACTTAAACTAAATAAAGCAAATCTGTACACAAGAGCTCATCACGCATGAAGAGATTATTCAAATAATACATAAACTTAGCAATGATTGATCTCCTGTAGGCTTAAGTCTAGTACATGTTACTGTTTTTTTTTAGGATCATGAAGAGAGACACATGAGCAGTTGAGAACATCGTGATATTGACACAAACGAACAACTGTCACAAGTTTTTTTTGCTCTCGTGCCAAAGTCACACAGTAAAAGAATTATTATCTAATTCGATGATTTATGCTTTATTTAAAACAGTGCTGAGGGTTTTGTTATTCTCAACACTCTATTTTCTCTCATTATATGGGTTTGTTCATCATCACCGTCTCATTTCATGGCACTTGTATTAACTTATGAGGTGTATGAAATTTAAAAATAATTTGTTGTGAGTGGGTAAAAGTTGATTTAATTTAAGAAAAGTTAGTGTAGGGTAAATATTACAGGATCAAGTTTTAAAAACAAAATCAGCAGCCAATTAAATACGTAAATGAGGGTACATATTATTTTAAAATATCATACTATCGAGTATCACATACATTTATAACACGCGAATTGAAACGCAGTCCAATATTTTTCATTGATAACTCCATAATTTTTCTGTTCAGTCATCGAACGAACAAAAGTTCTCTTTAATAGCTCTGCTCAAACAATTAGCCAACTTCATTTGCTCATTTAGCATCACGGCAATGAGCGCTAACGAGTCATCGAGTCCGATTTATCTCGTAAGGTGATCTAAAACGAACGTCGCACACTCAGCTTACATTTAAAGAACATCCTTCCGCCACGGAGGTGATGCGGCGGGTCGCATCTCGGCACACATCGGCTATTCTGGTCCAACTAAAAATACTGGCATCCAACATGGCGTCGACGCCGATGCAGTTTTTATGCATCTCGCTAAATATTTAAGATGCGAGTGTCCACTGTCGAAAGTCATCCTTTGGCCGTTGTTAGGGCTGTCAGGGATTTTGACTTCGTATTTCCTTTTAGTAATTTCTGCATAAACATTAAAATTTGGTGTGTCGATAAGATAGCAAATTAATGACAAATCTGTGTAATAAAATGGGTTTAACTCTGGTTATTTATTTCTCTATAGCCATGTCTGTTGAAACTTAATGACACATTGGCACAAGTATTTCATGTAAGTATTGAGAAGTGACGTACGTGCACAGGTATTAGAAATTATTTTTTGTCAACAAAACTCATTTAATGTTCAGGTGTGCACGCATATTGATACAAACCAAAAATGTAAAGTGCACAGGTGGAGGCAGCCCTAGTCGTAGGGCGAGAGTCGAGCAACACGCCGCATTCCGCCACGTCTGGAGCGGATTATCTCTGGCTCCGAGTAATTCTCCTTGCAAATTGATTAAGCGGAACTTTGATTCCATAGATACATTTTTCTTTATGGTCTCAGGCATGCTCGATACTTTTTGGTTTGATTAGTTAGAATTGCGAGAGTGGGGAGAGAGAGAGAGAGCGCAGTTCAACAAATTGCACAACGGCGATAAAACAGTTCGCGTTGAAGACGTCTTTTCTTTCCGTGTTTCGCTAAGCTCTCATCGGCAGTGTTCCGATGTAGAATTGTTGAGGTTACTTATTAACTTTCAATTGAAATAACGATCGAACGACAATAAGTAAATACAGGTGATCTCTGTTATATTGGATTTTTACCATTGTTAAGGGTCATAATCATCTCTTGAATTTTATGCGTGCCTGTTTTCGTATCGGACGCTGTGCATAATCGAAATGATTCGTTACGATCGATACTAAAATGCAGTAGTTAATCGAAGGTCGCAAATGAAATAATAGGATCGAATCGTTTACAACTTAAATAACGCACGTTAAATTGGAAAATGGTCGTTGAAAAAAAAATTTGCAATGCTGTTAGTGTGATGGCCTAGATATCTGGTATTCAGCCTGAGGTTATTTATGTATTCGAATGCAGACTGAGGCTGTGATTTAAAGGAGGCACATGGAATCGTGATCGTGCGTTTAATTAATTTGACCGTTGAAATTCCACGTTGCTAAACAAAATCCAGCACAGATTTTATTTTCTAAGTCGGCGGCTGAATGTCGAAATTAACTACATTAGAAACCTGTTTATTAAATAACAACAATATTGCTGCTAATAAGTTTATACTGTTATTAAAAATCACTCTTATCAATGATACGAACATCATTTTTGATTATATAAATAAAATTTATCAGAAATACTAACAAATACATATACTTGCTATATAGAATTCAGTAAGTAAGTGCGGCGGGGATAATACGCTATGGAATGTACAATGTTCCTGTTGGAATTACTAAGATAACACATTCCTCGCTTTAAATAATATTGACCGTTTCAAGTTATCCTACCGGGCGCGTAAGTAAACCGAATGCTCGTGAGAGATCCCGTTGTCCATTTTCCATTCTGTTGGCATCTCCCCCACCTTACCGTAATAGATGCGCATTCTACTTTAACAGGGAATTCTGCGCGTACGCACGCCATTCGTCCCGCTGTTACCGACCGTGACAGTTGACACCGACGCCATAATGGACTCAAAATGCACCTCAATACAATATAGTATCCCCAACTCTCGCGTCTCGCGGATCACGCCGCCACTGAACGGCTTTACGCCGCACTGAAATTCTGTTTATTGTCAATACAATTTGTACATCGTTTTATTGGAGAAATTCCACTTTTTATGAACGCGAACGATCATTTCGACCTTTATGTTGATCCGGCGGCTTATTAGAGGCTATTTATGTGATGCATTCTAGATGCGGAGTGGGTCCAGTTACTGGAGAAATTTATAACGGCATTATAGTATTAGCAAGTCGGTTGGCGATACTCGAAGCGATCCTGGCATACTGTTCAATGCGACCAACGGCTCGCACTCGCTGAACACTGTGTACTTACTAGCGATTTCATGAAATATTTGTACAAAGAATTGCAACTAGCGTGTCCAAATAGAGCTATTTCTTTCTCTTTAAATGACGAATCTTTGCTGTGTGTTACCATCTCTTCAAATATTTCTCAACTCTTTGGCTAAAGTTAGTAAATATTTATTGGAAATCCATTACAGTTATTACTGCTGTGTGGTTTTTTTTTATAAATCGCTTGCTCAAAGAATCTGCAACATCACCGTGAAGAATGATGAAATGGGTATTAGAACGTGCTTCGGGATGAGAATGATGCCGATAGCAATGATCAATGGTTTATTATTACAGCTTCAATATTTCTTTTCCTCTACTCTCAAATGTACGTACCTACAGTTACATTCTGTTTATGCCCATAATGCTTACGCTCACTTATATAACCTTACATTCATTACTCGTTATAGATGACTACAGTTGTATAACATGATACTAATTTTGCTTTCTTTTCATTTGTCCGTTTCCTTTTTCAATAGAACCACGAAGTCATGGTATTTAATAAAAAAAAAGCCTTTCACTTATCTTCGAAATCGTAGTCAACTTTGACCGCTCACGTTTGCACACAATTATCTGCTTACTTTTTAAAATTATTATCGTACTACAAATGTAAAACTTTTACTGCGCTGACATAATGGACGTAACCATGCAGATTCACATAACGAGACTATTACTTGTCTATTTGACATCCGCAAAATTCAATTCCATAAAACATTAGTAGGACAGTGTCGCTTAGAGTCCAGAGTAAGTCATAATCAGTATTTCTATCAATATTATAGGCTCGATAGCTAAACAAAATTTGCGTATTTTGACGATAAAACTTAAAACAAATGCAGCATTAATATAGTTCAAAGTTCTCAGTTCAAATCCCTGATCTTCCATCCATGACAGCAGATATTACGGAAGTTATGTGTATTTATGTTTAAGCATCATTATCTAGATCGGAGGAGAAAAAGATCTTGGGAAAACCAAGTTTTCCAAAATATATTCGAGAGTGTACAAAATCTGGTAATGTTTAACTCTTATAATTCTAAGGTACCTAGATTCAACTAGTGATTGTCACATTAAATTAGCAATAGGAGGATTGACGATGCAGAAAATCTAGATCAATACTTTAAGAATATAAAACCTTTAAATTACATCGTAGTTTTTGCGAAGGTTATGTTTGGTTACAGGAGATTTAGCAGCAACAGCAGGTGTAAAACGTAAAAAATAAAATAAACATGGCCTCAAAACGAAGTCCAAACCAATCAAATAAATGATGCTATTTATGTATAATGCTACAACTAATCTTATACCTATATGTATAACTTTTAAACGTTAAGCTTCGAAAGAAAAAATACTTACAGCGGAAAGTCGAACAGTGGCTACTTTCGTTTAAACAACTAGATATTTTTTAAAGTTCTGGAATATTTATACGTTAGCGGATGAATATTGGGAACACAAACTAATGTCTATCTAATTCCCGACAACAGCAATAAGTGGGTTAGACGTCTGCTCAGAAATATTTTCGATTTGGTATTTCTAGAGCATTGATAATGTTTGCCGATATTGTTATTTTCTGCTGTATCAATCTTATATACATTTGGGTTAGCTTTTTTCGATAAGCTGCAACCTTATGTCAGCTCTTCCGAATATCGCTGCTCCAGTGCATATTGGTAAGGAAATTGGACAAATATTCGTAATTTGTTTTAAGCATTTTATTTTTACCTTTACAAAAAGTGCGTTTTAAATTTCAATATCACTTGCTAACGGTGACGGAAAACATCGTGAGGAAACCTGCACACCTTAGAATTTATAAAAAAAAAAAAAATTCTAAGGTGTGTGAAGTCTGCCGACCCGCACTTGGCCAGCGTGGTAGACTACGACCTTAACTCTTTCAATATGAGAGGAGACCCGTATTCCAACAGTGGATTTGTAATGGGTTGAAAAAAAAAATTAAGTGCTTAGGCTAATTTACGAGGTGATCTTGTGTGTGAATGTTGCTCTCCACCTGTAATTGGCATGCACAGTAGCCCCTACTGTATTGTTTAATATATGAGCGTCCTTTAAATTATCATATGTACATTATCGTTGACATACATAAATAAATGTTTTATAGAGATCTTTATCATATCATCTTTCTTTATCATATCATTTCTTATCATATCATTTCTTTATCATATCATCTTTATCATATTATCATCATATCATCTTTTATCTTCAACTTCATCTTAGGCTTTTTGGTGAATGGTTAATTTGAGTTATGTTTATTGTTCAATTTCAGGCGGAGACAATCATTTGACGATATTCTCTAAGGTGTGTGGAGAAGGTGTGTGTGTGCCAATTCGCACTTGGCTGGCGTGGTAGACTGTAGCATTATTTTTCTCATCTTGAAAAAAGATCCGTTGTTTTGTTTAACAATGAAAACATAACGGGGTTGGTGATGAAAATGATTCTACGGTCGTAAAACTGGTTAATTTAACTGGGTGCATTATAGAAAGATATAATTATACAAAAACAGTCTTAATTGAAGAATTCTCTGTTCACTTTCGTTGTTCTTATCCGAATTGCGGGATATATTTATTAAACCTGAACTATGCCAATAACTAAAATAAATATTTACTTTTGATATATGCCAAATCGTTTTACGATGTACATCGCTTACATTAATAATATATAAAAATATATTATTCATTCAAAGACAAGGCCGGTATGCAATGTGAGCGATATAATTGCAGACCTATTATGATTTATTAAAAAGATCTATGCCAGCCGACCGTGGGAGATGGTTGAACCAGATAGAAAGCGCTCGTAATGATCCGAATGGTATTTTGGCAACAATACGTATACATTACACACACGGAATGTGACGTGGTGAAATTTTTAAATCATTAAAAATGTTTACGCGCAAACGTTTCTAAGCGGGTTGGCAACGACAAATAGTACATACCACTTCGAAACTTAATATTATTTTTATTTTTTGCCTACGCTGAAGAGCTATGAGACCACCTGATTGCACGTCTACTGACAAATAAGCTTTCAGATTGTTTTTCGCACTTTGAGGAGCAATTTTAGCAGGTGGTGTGCGTTGTCGATAAACTTTGTCAACAAGAACCTTAAGCTGTTTAAAGAAAAAAAGAACAAACACAACAGATAATGTTGCACTTTACATTCGTACATCGCACCAGTACGCGCACGCAACTCGTACACGTGAACTAGATTACTAAAAAAGGTTGCATCATTTGCAAAATCAATGGCCGCCCCCAGAGCACACTCGCCGATCACAAAACTTACAACATCGACGTGCGAATCGTGATCGGCAGATAACAACATTACGACGAACGAACAACAACAGCCCGTTGTGTCGTGATAAGACTAATCTCAACAAACAGTTTTGACACGTCTATATTTAGTACCGGATGACGTTGGAGATAATGTATGAAAGTGTAGGCTGAATATTATTAAATTCTATAACAATGTGTATAAAATTGGCATTTTAAAGTGAAATCGACTTTTTACGAATACCATAATAACAATGCATGATCGACTCGACAACTTACGGGACATTTTTAGTATTGTTAGTAAGAAGTTAGAGAACGGTTGGAAAACACCTTAATAATATGAGATTCAGATAATAGAAGTGTAAGAGATAGAGTCATACCTAGCCCCATAACCTACTGTTTCTTAACAGTACAGGCGAGATCAACACATCCTTCATGTAAATTGTACATAGAAGCTAATTTAATACAAATTATTTTCTCAACAAACTAAATAGTAACTGTGTTATTAATGTAAAAGAAATCCATCGCCAGCATTTGGCACACCAAGCGTTCTGTATCTGATGGTATTTGGAGCAAAACGACGAAGAAAAAAATTTAAACATGTGTAACAATGAATTAATCATTATTCTTAGACTTATTATTTCATTCCTCATACACATGTTACTTGTCTCCGTGGTAATAAAAATAATGTAAGCAATGGTCAATATCTTTTTTTTATATTTAGCCTAGCAAATAGATAGACGGGCCACCTGCTGGTAAGTGGTCACCGTGGCCTATGGACACTTGCAACATCCGGGGAGTCGCCAACGCTTTACCAGCTCTGAAGGAGAACTCTCTTCGCGCTTTTCTTGAAGAACCCCATATCACAATGCTCCGGAAAAACCTCGGATGGAAGCTCATTCCACATTTTGCACATCTTAAACCATAAATATCTATGTTGTAGTACCTAAAGTAGAAATATATTAAGTTCTTAACGGTTCTATCAAAGAATGGATAGACGTAAAAATACGGCACTCGCGTCAGGTAGACGCTGCTACCTTGGAAACTGCCAAACAATGTGATTTTGTTTTTTGATATTATTTACTTCACGCCAGGCTCCTTACTAGGTAGGCAGATGCTATTTACTTTTATTATAATTCCATTAACTCATACATTTTGTTAGTTAAAAAAAAATTATAACGAACGTCTCGAATGTTATTTTTCGACTTTGTGATGTCAAATAAAATATTCATCGAGTAAGCAATTTGAAGTCTGCTACATATAGCCAATGAAACAGAACATGAACAGAATCTCTCCAACACATTTCCATAACCTTTCATATAGAAGGAATGCGGGGGCAAGAGCAAGAACGTCATAATATAAAATGAATATGACATGAGAGTTACAGTGAAAACCCATTAGAAAACTTCCTCATAATAGCATACCTGCATCGGCATAAATTATTGTGACACCGTAATTAGGTTTCGAGGCTAAATTGTAGGTAACATCTATCAAAGAGAGCGCGCAACGACTGACGCCTCATACGCAAGTGAAAATTATTATACGCAGGCGTAAATAACATACACCTCGTATTTCAAACGCTAGTGTCGGTGTAAGATACCGGCTGCGAATGCGAAACTGGATACACACATATACACACGCACACATACATATGTACATACACACACACACACACACACACACATACATACACACACACACACACGCATATATATTACATTTATGTTTACATAAATAATTTTTAAAACACCCCTTTCCT
>DWMG01004601.1:0-10800 GCA_018244855.1 Elbella merops | reverse complement strand
GTTCTGAGCATTTGCTGACTAAACTTATCTCATCTCTGTTGGTGAATAATTGCAATGTAATGTAACTACATAGTATGTTAGACAGTGATATTGCGCATGGATATAGTAATCCAAATACGAATATGCTTTTACGAAGACAGGATTTAGATATACACGTTGCAGTTGTAGAACTGCAAACACTGCTATGTATGAGTACGCACCCCCGCCACGCGCTCGGTATCGTATCTCTCTCTAGTGCTTGCGTTATCGATCGTCAGCTTTTTGTTTGCCGATGCACTCGTGCCCGGGGCCCGCTTTATTAATCACTCGCATTGAACCGCCCCGTATTGAACCACATTGAGCGCAAGCGGTTCGTTTCTATCGCGCGACAAATCACCTCGCACGTCAGGTTCGTATGCAAATGGTTGCCCGGATCCTTCTGGACCGACCACGCAACAAGTGTTGCATGCTGGTGCCGAGAATGTACTAGATTAGTTTTGTCGTTTCAAAAGCTTTGGTATGAATGATAACAATTAGTTTACATAAATTTAAAATCGAGCTAGGTCCAAATATTGCGATAAAGGATATGGTCTTTTTAAGATCAATAATTTTGACCAATATATTTCCTACTATGATACGTTGTTTTTAAAATTTCTTCTCCTCTCTTCAGCTTAAACAGTTGCCTGGCAGAAATCGCTACTTAATAACCAGTGCTCATTTTTAATTCTTTTTGTAGGGTACATAATATTTATAACTCATCAGTTATAAATATTATGTACCCTGTGCCATCGGATATCGGACCATCGTGCGATACACGATTTTCCCAAATAAATGAGACAATTAAACTCCGATTTTAAAAAGAAAAGCGGGATAAATTTCCGCGTACAATACCAAACGAGTACCGTTATGGAGTAACGTTAAAATGCCTAAATAAGTAAAATCACTACAGTATTACTCAAATTGTACCAAGCATTTTATTAGACACGTTGAAGAATGCAAAATAACAAACTCCATATCGCCTTATCGTACGCTATCTGTCGGGCTTAAATTATCTTCGCAGTAAATGAACTATGCATGTGTTTAATTTTAGAGGTGAGGCGGTTTAATGAAAATATTTTATCACCAGTGGGGTTGCCGACACTCGATAAAGCAATATCACAGCTATCTGATATCGTTATTGCAATAATGCATCGGCGGTATGAGTTCGTTCGATGAGAGGCAAATCGTTAATGTATGTAACGCTGCTATAAATAAATGTGAATAAAAAGCGCATGAAATATTATATAGATGAGGCGGTCTTGGTGTATGCTTATTAAGTGGATCTACACGTGAACAAGGCGCAATTTCATAAGCTAGCAAAGATAAATATCAAAATGAGCTCATGCTTAGACGGAACAGAGAAAACAGCGCAAGCCGCGTGCCACGGCCACCGACCTCGGTCGTTAGACGAATCGAAATTATACCTACACAGATAATTCGTCCGGACAATAGTGCCGTAGAGGCTATCTCTGTTTGTCATACATGATTCATGTCGCGAGCTAACGTGCATCCTCACGAACGCACCTCACGTCATTTGCCAGACATTAATAATTGTATTCAGTTTATTGAAAACGACGCTAAATTGTTAAAATCATACACACTCTTTTCCACAAAGGTTTTTATATACGCACAAGAAATGTAATCTCTTAAGGCCTATTGGAGGCGTAATAAAAGCGAATAGACTTCGAATAACCGGTATAAAATATACGCAAATGCGATTAAATAAAGTGACATTCGAAGAGTAAGTATTAATGGGAATACCGTGTACCGCCGACTGACATGGGCAAATATTTGTGACAGACGGAGGGCAGGCGGGGTGGACGGGCCGTCAGGCACTGGGGATGCGCAATCAACACTGGCAAATTAAATTAGGCAGCGTTCCCGTTTCGTACATTTCTAACTGTGTACGTGTGAAAAGGTTTTATTATTATTGCATCATCACATCGGCTCTTTCATGGGGTAAGCAAAGAGCACCGAGTGCCAATTATCTCAATCCTTAATGACTTCTACCTTCATTACTGTTTATAGCTGCACGCAATTTTTAGAGACTTTTGACTCCCCTATAAGTTAGTATTTGGCCTCTTTCTCGAGGCCTCCAACAACATTCGCATAGTACATCTGTTTTGTTACTCTTTTATCAGCAATTCTCTTTATGGCTAAACTATAGAAACATGCTTTTCACATTTTTACATCGTTATTGATATAAAGAAATTACTTTAATGCCAGTATTACGAACGCAATCGGCGAGTGTCAAACCTCACATTCGGAGTAACGACCTCACCTCGACCGTATTAACAAAACGAATTATATCCAATGAATATATAGAGGAAAATGGCAAATGGCAAACACAAAGGCAAATTACACTGAAGTATTTATCTATAACCAGTTGGTTAGAGCGTTCGTAATATAACGAGACTGTGGCGACTATGACAAGTTTTTGTGGTAGACTTTCATATAAGTAATTACGTTGGTAATATTGGCGATAACGCTATCGGGCGCACGGCTCCGGCAAGTAATTGCATTGGCGATGAGCGTCGAGCGCCGGCCCGCACTATTCCACCTACTGGTTACATGTTATATTATATTGTTGCTAAACCAAGAAATTGCATGCGAAATATCCTAACTTCATCGTAAGGACTACTAATTAAAATACGAACGAAATTTATTAAACTTTTAAATGAGACCGCTATTGGGATTTTCATGTTAAGGAAAATACTGTTTGACGACAGAATATTTGTGCATATCATCGGCGATAAATACGACAATGAAATTTTAATTAAATTTAACGTGTTTGCAAAAAATATTACATAACAATTATTTTTGTGCACTTCTCTATATTCATTTTAACGATCCCAAAAATCGAACATCTCCATGCGCACAGCGTGCTTGAAAAGTTTTACACAGGTTTCTCTTTACGTATTAATAATGGTGTAATAGGTTTTTTGTTGAAACATTTGTTATTTCACAACATATAAACGTCGACCGCGTTATGCCATACAACAGATTTACACACACAAACACACATATATATATATAAATATAGCCTCGTTCTCAGAGCCGGGCCGAACCCAATCAATTGCAAATTGCAATTTCCGAATATAAGCTAGATATTTTTCGTTTCGGTCGTTTCTCGATTTATTACCGGAAAGGCAACTATCAAAACGATATTAACACGAAATACGGTTACCTACTCGACGAGGTATCGTTTCGAAACGCAATATAGGTATAATACACGAATGACTTGTATATATATACATACTGATTGGCTTTCAGGTATATATATCTGTATTATGTATAATTCGCAGAAGATAACTAGGCACCTCGCTATGATGATGTACCTAGCGGGTAGGAAAACATCTCAAACGCGCGTAGAACGATAGCTAAGTTACTGTCTTTACTGTATGTATGCGGAGTCAGGTGGGATACTGGGCCGGGAAGCATATTCCTCGCGAGTGCCATGTTGATTTCTGCGCGTTGTACGCTGGTAATCGACAAAATGAGTAAGGTCTGACGAGTCACTACGACATGCACAATGTTACTTGCTCATGCGTGACTATCTCACTCTTATGTGTAAGGGTTTATAATTAGAAAATGTTCATTGCCTCACCGTAACGATTACGATGATGTGTATGAAACAGTTGAAAACATAAACATGCACTCCCTTTGCCCTAGATATTATTATAAAATCACGACTAGCCCGCCACGTGGCAGGCAGCGAGCACCGAGTACCAGAGTTCAGACCCTAGTCCGTTATGAAGATTTCTTTACAATATCGTAGAAAATTTAGCGGACACACAGAGAAAACCCTCCTTCTTAATATTATATTCTACACAATTTTATTGAGACTTTTTCCTTTCGTAGCTTCTTTCCTTATTACATAAGAATATCCTTCAATGGATACTCGTACAGTAAGCCGCACTGCAGAGTCAGTTCAGATAAAGATATTGAAAGAAATTGAATTTCGTTAGGAAAATCGGAAGCACTATTCATACATCTGATTCAACATTCGGAATAGATTGAAGCTAGCATCCGGTTTGAAAAAGGCAATATGAGAAGCTGCAATGTGCATATGTATCTGCTTAGACCTATATATGAGGTTAGAAATTGAATTGGTTAGTCAAAATGCCCTTCTACATTCGAATAACAACGTGAACAGATGAATATATAGGGAATGTGCTAAACTTTAGCATAACACTTTTCATGCAGATTTTTCAAACATAGCTTGGTCATACTAACAACAAAGATGTATACATAATTATCATCATAAGTTCTTTTTGTCATTCCTCTATTGGACGCAGGTCTCCTCTCAGGAATACATAGATAAATACAAAACAGCGCATGCAGCATGTAATATCTAAAACAATCCAAGTGCAAGAGATCGCACATGAAATCCTAACAGTACCATAAGGCAGCCAGCCCAACATGAATTAAACGATCACTTAGTAAATCTTACGGTAGGGATTAATAACATTCATTGATAAATAACTGCTCATCGACTTCCCTCTTCGATGGAGTACGAAGTTCAAGTCGAAGACGGTGCAATCTTGAGACAGATATTAAAAGGCGGTTAATGACCCGCCTCTCGGTTAAAAATACGTCCGTGTCGCCCGCCCACGCCGGGTCAAGGGTATTATGGTGGTCGTGAGCGGCGGCGGACATTAGAGCCAGCCAGTGGCCACCGGCCCGTGACGTGTCGTGGTCACCATCCATCCCATTAGCCGGATGAAGCGCCGAACGAGACGTCAATGCACACGCTCGCAACACTGCCCACCTGTGATTTATTGCCTCCAAAACCGACGTCGATTAGCCCAATTTTGTTATCATACCAATATAAGTTTCGTAATGCGTTATTAAATGGAATTCAATGTCGAACCAAGTGTGTTTACAATAGCATAGCTTCGAATGTAACCGGATGCAGAGACTGAGAGAAATGGGCAGGTGTCCTCAAATAATCCGATATCAAGTATCTATCGAGGCATAGAGAAGGCATGTTATCGTTTCGTGAATCTGCACAACTCCTCATCACGACATAAATCGTGAGGCGCAGACGAGCTGGAGATAAGTAACTACGAGCCCATGTTGCAGGGAACACGACTCACTTAAATTCATTACCTATCCACTACGTACACCTGATATCTAATTTATTTTTGTATGTCCATAGGAGTAACATTGACGACAGCAATAAATTATATCTTTGTCGGTCCAGTAAAAAAACAACTATCGGAACATCTACACCTATCAGTAGATATAATTCTGAAAGTAGTAATACTCAACCTAAAGATTAAAACATTACCAAGAATTACACTGATTAAATATGTAAATAAATTCGATTTAATCTTACCAGTAAATAAATACCTACCTAGCATTTTTTTTGTATAAAAACAATAAGTCAACGATAAGTAACAGAATGATATGAAACTTATTTATTCATTCGATACAGTAATTCATTTGCGTGGATAGGTTGCGAGGTCATCGCGCGCTTTCTCGAGGAGCATGAGCGTCGGTGGACAGGCGGCGCCTCCTTTACATACAATCAGCGCACGATGTGGCGCGGAGCCTGCGCGCGGTGCCTGCCCGTGACTCACCGCCAGCGCCATACTTGTTTACAATCCAACTCGATTCACACTCGCCAACACCGACCGCGCGTCCTAAACGATTTCACACAATCATGCCGCACAAGTCGCGTCAACAACTGCATATCAATCTACGAGACGCATATGACTACCCACGAGAATATACGAGTACCTGTGTATATTTCTTAAGAATATATGTATTGCTCGTATTTATATTTTGATACTAGCTAATCATTCGAAAAATATGCGCCAAGGACACGGGTAATCACTTAATACGCACATTGTACAAAATAATACAAGCGAATTGAGAACCTTCTCTTTTTAGAAGTCCGTTTAAAAAACAACATACACGCGACTTGGATCAATTTCATTTAAAAAAGTCACTCGAAATCTTGCATGATTCGGATGAAAAGGACATGACAGAGTTGAAACGCATCATTACATTTCAACGTCTCAATTATTATAGTCGTGCACACACATCTGTTTCCTTCACGGTCCAACACACATCAGGTATACATCGACGAGCACACGGCAAGTTTACAGCTTCGCTACTATAATTTTACATTATTCTTATTCAATTAACTGTGACGAAGCAGTCTTAAACGATTATTTCTTTATGCACCTACGTTGTGTTCCTTTTAATTTCGACATTAGCATCTTCAAGATCATTAATAAAACTGGAAATATGTTAAAAAAGCACAAAAGAATGTTCACGAAGAGATTGACCTCAATATACCCCCTTACGTAACGCGCCACGCCACGTTCCATTATCTTTCCTTAAAAGCCTATAGATTATTTTCAGTTCGGCTTTTATTAAATCCAATTTATGATGTGTTACGCAAGATCTCCGCAGCGTGTACGTGAACAAAAAGCAACAACAAGATAATTGAGTACGCGTTGCGAGCTGTGTGAAGTACAATGCGAACCAACAACGATATTGGGTGTTGAGTAACGATTTCAACAGGCCGATGGAGTAGCGGCGGCCGCTGTACGTACAAATTGTTTTTAGTCAAAACGTTATGATCCAATGTGTTGAAGACGTTATTAATATAGCAAGTACCGTCTTCGTCTGCAGTTTTAAGCCGTAGATAGAAAACATGCGGAGATTGAATCGAATGTAGTCAATGAGTGAGTATGATACGAACGAACCGAAATTATACGTGGAACAGTGTCTGGAATAGATAAAATCTTCAAGGCCAATATAAAAATGTGTTTCTGAGATCTGTTGTATTCACGACAAAACTATGTTGCGGACTAAAAAGAGCGGGACTACTTCCGTCCCGGTTTCCATGTTCCCCGATTCCTAAAAATTAGAATTGTCGAAGACAACAATAAATATAAACTTCCTACATCAGTACTACATTTCATCTTACTAATTATCAGATGAAAGTGGTCAAAGCTACCTTACAGCCATTAAAAAATAACATCATAAAAGTTTCTCAGCTCAAATAACAAAAACAAAACTTAAATTTGAGGGGTCATTTGTTACACTCCCTGTACAAACAAGGTCAAGGAGGGAATATCAGTACCACCTGTTTCCGATGGATCCATTAGAAAGTTCAAACGGTGTTCATTACACTTCAAATTGATGAAAAGGTATTCCAAAATGTTGATATCTTTCATCATCCTAACATTTCTCTGCAAATCCGAGGAAGTTTTAACGAGACTAACAAGACGCGCAACTTCAAAAGATATTCTACCGTTTGCGTCTATAGAACCGTACAAAAGAAACTTTTCTGTATTCGCCCAGTTATCATATCAAATCTCGTTTATTTAATATAATAATGGATTTTTCTATTTTTTTCCTCGGTCTCAACTCACAGTACAATAGGTACAATAGAAGCGATGCAAAATATTTTCAACTCTTAAGCACGATAACAAACTGTGGGAGTGAGGTCGTGTGAATTTGCGAAATGTTTTCAAAACACTCATCAGCGTTTGTAAAGTGCATTATAATGTGCACGTAATTAATTGGAGCCGTCGTGCGAAGAGCTCGAGTGCACAGCAAGCAAATGTTTCAGAAGTACATGCGACATTGGCTTATTGTGCTATTTAAACTTATTCTTCAACAACGAGACTAACTTACTATATTCTCAGTCCCTACAAAAACGAATAACAGAACTTAAATTAAAAATACTGCCTACCAAACTTTTACTTTAACGAAAAAATTGGATTAAGATTTGACAAATGGAATCAGTATAATATTACAATGTAACTATCACTGTCCCGCCTCTGTCCTCTGCTGGCTTTGTCAACGCATTCTTTTATCAAGAACAAGAAGAAATTAAATAAAAATTTGAAAATGGAACTAGTCTGTTACAATACAATGTTGCCATTTAGAATAGAGTGTTATTGTTAAAAGGTTAAGCCACGGTAGATAACGGCTGAAACGGGCGCGTGCGTGCGCGCCACCGAGGCCGAGAGAAATCGAACGTAACTGCACTTTTAACGATATTGGGTCACTCGAATGCGTTGCACTAAAACATATTAATTGATATGATTCATTCAATACCAGTTAATTGTTGTCGGATTATAATCGTTTCATAGAATCGTCAAGTGATAAAGAATTGTCATAGCGTTTCAATTATTTTATTAATTAAAACGATAAAATGTTCCTCCATAATCTCTTTTATCTCTCTAAAGATTTATCTTAGTCACAACAAACTCTTTCCTATATGTTTTACCAATAATAAAACGAAAGAAAGATGTACGGTCAATTGCATGAATAAAATATTTCAATAAAATTATTATCGAATCACCCGAACGATGAAAAAATTTTATCCTTATCGTCTTTAGTTAAAACCAAACTGTAACAATAAACGTGCCCTAATGGTTTCTGGCGTGCACGCAACAAGTTTACGAGTATTGCACCGTTTCTATGTACTGCCGGTAAACAACTGAATATTTTCAATACGCAAGCCAGAAAATCCATTTGGAATGCGGGTGCGTTAGGGTTTAATGCGTATTATTTAAATGTCAGCCTCATAACCATTTGTAACTTGTCAAAGTTAAATTTCTCAATACACTCGTATTATTGAAGCATTTGTATGCCGAGATGACACACAATGTTTTCCTTTTCGGCGAAACAAAGTTGGAGAAGAGTCTGTGTGTTGCAGAAACTCTGAACCTTAATACAAATTAATATAAGCGTTACAATAATTACTTCCGATAGATATAGACGTTAATCAGTTTAGTTTTAACTAAAGACGATAATGATAAACTTTTTCATACTTACGTGTAACATGTTTTTATACTTTTCCTTTTAGCAAATTGAAATCTAAAATTCTGTATGACCTATATTCCGACCTGAACATTATACTAAATCAATAAAAAACCCATAATATTATGCCGTTATTTATTATCTTCGTAAAATATATATAACTTGCTCACACATAAAGAATTTATAGGTCATTTATGCCAAAAATATTACTCAAACAAATTTGAATGTAGGTACTTGATAACTGTTGATAACGCCTATACTATTCCTATAAAGGCTCTAGTTGTTATTAAATAGACAGAAATATAGATAGAAAGATAGAACACAAACAAAAGTATATTTGAGAAACTCAAGCTAATATATAAACGTGCCGATATAAAATAATTCGAGAATCTCTTATCATTTATCCCGCATAAGTGCATCTACCAAATGATATGCAAATGCTCGCGCGTAACGAGGACATGAACATTCATGGCAAAATTATACACACGTAATGGCATGTGAAATAAAATCCCATATAAACGGTGAATTACTTCAATCTTGCTGCTTGGAGCAACTTATAACGTTACAAGTCTCAAGACGATTTCTCGTAATGTCTTAAATTTACCACCAAATTTAGTTATAAATTAAAACAAAATAACACATATGTTTTCGAATACATGCATCCTGGACATTTTCGAGATTAATTGTACTAAGACAAGTGGCGTTATAAGAAGCCTTTCTTTTTGAAGAAACATCGATAGAGGCGCCGCGTCGCGTCCAATAGATACGCATGCGACAGCGACAATTAAAAAGAGCGCTATTGAAAGTTAAATGGTAACAGAGAGACGATTGTAAGCGGACACCAGTCGTAACGATTGGATTTCAAAAGAGAATCTCTCTCGACACACTTCATACATACATACACGCAGACAGAAATAACGCGGTTGTAAAATTCGACGCGGGCACCGGAGTGAGTGCAGCGCGGAAAAAATAAAATAGCAACGAAATCTTCAGCAGAGAAGTGCACAGGCGAGTGCAGTGACGGAATTATCGGAGGTGCTGCGGCGAGGGCCGGCGGTTATTTCTGTATGTTTCGCGAGAAGTGTCGTTTGCGTCGCGGGATTATATTATGGGCGACATAGCCCGCGACACGCCGCCACGCGACGGCCATTGATCCAAATGGCGGACGGAATGCGCGATACAGCGATCGCAAAGCGCCCATCTACATTACCCGGCTCTCTTCTTACACTTGGCTAGCTTCGCTGTACATATCTATTCTCATTTATTTTATACTTTACTTGACTGTATACTTTATTACTTTAGGTAAGTTCAGTATAAGTATCTCATAAAATTGTCACTGTATTCGTAAACCTACCTACATTTTGGCCAGTAAACATGAAGTCTTGAACACTGTGTACACGATATATGAACATTGAAAGACAATTACCTTCACTGGGATATAGCACATTAAAGACCTACTTTCAAGATTCAGAAATAGTTGATGTTAGTTTTATGGCAAATTCCTTTTTTTGAGGAGTTTTTTTACAATCGTCAGGATCCTTACCACTACGGACGTCATTTTCACTTTTAACTTTACTCTTATCCTGCTTTGGATCTTTCTTATTCTTAAATTATTATTACTAACAAGTATAAAAGGACATATGGCCAGACATGAAAGTGAACATGGTTAGGTAAACTTTAACGCTGTTCATAAGTCAGCAAGTCCAGTCACATAAATCAAGCAAGTCCGAACAGGTAATTGCAATTACAAAACAACCCCGAGCGACGAACACACCGTGCGTTACGAAACGTACGCACGTGAAACGGCATTCTCACAAAAACTTTCTGCCGAAAGCCGCCGGACTGGTCATGTTAAATCTGTGAAATCAACTCCTTCTATGGCACACGAGATATATGGCGCCACGTTCGTTACACAGAACGTACCCAAGTACGTACATACAACAAGCATATACACATACAGGCATTAATGTTCATATACGTGGAGGTAAA
>DWMG01004600.1:0-10801 GCA_018244855.1 Elbella merops | reverse complement strand
GGGCTCCTGAGATGGTGGTTGGAACCCTTTACACCCCAATACCCCAATATTTTTTACACCCCAATATATTTTACTCCAATGTTACTATTTTATTACTAACCAAGGAAAAGAAATGCGAAGTAAATAGTAGTTTAGTATTATAAATATTAGGTCCTTACATATGAAATTAGCGTTTTGATGAACTGGGCACTTTCACCTCAAATATCTAGGGTTTGGTTTGGGATTCCAAATTCAAATAAATTTCAAATTTAGGTTCGGGTATTTCTGTTTCGAATTTCGTAATTCATTTGTTTTTCTGCCCTTTAATTTTTCTCTGACTTCGTTCTGTTCATAAGATGGAAAACTTGATATATCACGTTATTTACGAATATGAATTCAAACGCGGCACTAACGCTGCAGAAACAGCTCGAAGGATTAATGATGTGTATGGGGTAGCTACTGTAAAAGAAAGCACAGCACGTTTTTGGTTCAAAGTTTTCGTTGTGGAAATTTTAACCTTCAGAACCAACCCCGTGGTCGGCAGGAGACCCTTGTTGACAATGAAGAGTTACAGGTGATCGTGGAAGCGGATCCATTCCAAACCACTTCAGACTAGGGGCAGAAATCGATGCGTGTGACAAAATAATTTTAATTCACTTAAAACAAATAAGATAAGTGAAAAGGCTCGATAAGTGGGTACCGCATGAATTAAGTGAAGCACACCAACAAACACGCGTTGAGTGCTGCGTCATATTACTCACCCGTCACGGTAACGAAGGAACTTTGAATCGTGTCGTTACTTGTGATGAAAGTGGATCCTGTACGACAATCGGAAACGCTCATCACAATGGTTGAACCCAAGTGACCCAGCCAAATGCTGTCCCAAGCGAAAGTTGACTCAGAAAAAGGTACGGGTGAGGGTTTGGTGGACTAGTGTATGACAACTACAGCTTCCTAAGATCTGGCCAGACGATTACTGCAGAAGTGTAACGTCAACAATTATAAATCACGATGGAAATGCTGTTAGACAACCGGGACTGGTCATTTGTTTGCTCCAGCCCACTGCTACTTCACGACAACACTATACCCCATACTTAAAGATAGACGATTGCTAAATTGGAAGAGCTGCGAGTAATTGGACAATTTCGTACTAGGAAAAAAATTCAACTCCGATGAGGCAGTCCAAACAGCCTTCAGAGAATTTGTTGATGCTTGCCCCCAAAATTTTTTCAGCAAAGGAATCAATGTACCTACTACCAATGAAATGGCGAAAGCGCATAAATAGTAACATTACATATTTCGATAGATTCAATATCATCATCATCACCGGTCTGGTTCAGTCCACTCACTGCTGGACATAGGCCGCCCCCAATGAGCGCCATCACGCCCTGTCCTCGGCTTACTTTTTTATTATTAATTATATAGATTAAATATATTATTTCATATTTTTCCCGTTTCATTTTCTCCGTATAAAACGCTAATTTCATATGTAAGGACACTATATCCAATTTGTTAACGAAGTAATCGTTTCCAAAAATAATTGGGTCCTGAGCTCAGACGCTATATTAAATTAAAATCGAGAATAAGTACGACTTTCCTTGGAAAAATACAATGAATATAATAAATTTAATGCTTATTACCAATGTACACAAGCAAATTACGAGCAACTGTCAATAAATCCAGCCATAATAATTAGGGGCAAATTCAAATAGTTAACGTAGCTGTATGTTGAGAAGTGTAAGGCTGAAGTGCTTCGTGGTTGTAATACCGGAATCCTTGAAGTTCATTGCGTTCCGACAAGGGATGCCTTGTAAGGGATCGGATTTCAAACTATGACATGCCACACATAATAAGATAGTACATGTTGATTTCAGGTTCCTTTATACAATAGGCGTAGTATGAACAGTTTCACAATAGAAAAAAATAAGTTACTGTATGAATTAAGCCAGTGCTTCACTATCCAAATATATATTACAAGAACCAACTAACAATTTAACAAATATTAAGAATACAGATTTTCAAATATTTTTTTCTTTAAAGTAAACCCAACATAAATAAGTATGGAAGACGCAGAAACTGTTTAATCCAAGTCAAAACTCTACAACTGCTTACCTAAACATAAGCAGTTTAAATCACGGCTGTAGATCCGCTGATTCATACCCAACACGGCCTTCATCATTTGCTCGAAACAACTTGGAGCAATTTAAACGCTTAAAACTACGAGTTGGTCAAAGCTGAATTTATAAACTTACCGTACTGAGAGTGTATGTACCCGGTGGACTTAACCTAATTCCTAAATTATACGCTTCTAACTTTTTATTTCAAAGCTTTTTTAATCAATTATTCCCGTTCTACTAGTTTCCAATCCCTAAACTATAAATCTAATTACTATCTGACCGACCTGTGCACCTTAAGCCATTAAAAATGTGTTATCCATTATTGTTTTTTTATGTGAGATAAACTATGAATTGTTTTAATAATTCTTTCTTCATAAATTATACGAGTACATATGTTTCAATGCTAATTTGATAATCATAAGCCTGTCTAGACATATGCCTCCCCCAAGGGGGACGTTTGCCTATAATCCCCACACTGAGCACGCGGACTGGGGATCCCAGACCATGTCTTCTCGCACCGCCTATGCTGCTGCCTCTTGGCGGCCAGAGCGTGTAGTCGTTCGTAGACAGGCCGCACCATACCGCGATCCGCCAGCGACGTATTTTAGTTGCCTCTTACGACACCCGGGCAACCCGTCTTGAGGTCGGGGCATCTTCATTAGCCACGACGGATAATACCAATATTATGAGAGGTAAAATTAGCGAGCGTGTTTATGGGATAATATAAGTACTCCTTAAACTGACAGACATCGCTACATAATGTCTAAATCGCATTGGCTGTTTAATTACTACATTCCTCGTCAATGTTTGCTTACGGAACAGCCTGAAATATTATGCATTAAATGTATTGCGCAAATTGTAATAAATTTTCATTTATATGGCATAAAACAGTATTTATGCTTAACATTGATGAAAATGTTTGTATTTGTTTATTGGGTACAATGTGTAATCAATCTCCATAGATACAGGCCAAATTAATTAATTGGTGGTATTTTTAGAAGATAAAACGAAATATATCAGTACCTGATTAAAATATATGCAATACACGTATTGCATTGGGTTAAATTTTGTTAGACTTATTAGATTGTGTATGTACCTAATATAAATACCTATATATTCCATATTATTTGTTTCAAATGAAGTGGCAGCTCATAAGAGCCTTATCTGTTAAGAAAATTTTTCTGCAAAAGCCCGGCCCCGCTATCGAATTCTTAACAAATCGAACTCCATGCGGGCGATTACATTATCCGATACGTTACACGAAAGTATCAATAAGACTGTGATGGTTGAGGTCGAAGTACATAACATAATATGTGTCATTGCAAAAAACTAGAATATGAATGATAGACCCTAATGGTCTTTAGTAATCGTAAGTAGTAAGAGTTACTACATTCGTAATATTAATTAAAAAAAAATCGCACAATCTTTACTCGAGTATGACATGTCCCTAACTTATTGTTATTACTAGTTACTTTTACAGTTTATGAACCCTTAACAGTTGTTCATTTGTGGGTTTATGTCGCTGCGTGCGACGGCTGGTGCGCACCGTATCGACGTACTCGTCCACAATAACCTGCCTGTCGTTTTCATGAAATCAGCTACATTTTATTACAAATGTGGGCATCGACAATTTTTGAAATCACTTAACAATAACACAATAATTGGAGAAGGTTGAACAAATAATGGTTTATAAAAATTCATTTTCACTTCTTTGATACAATAAATACAAAAGGAATCTTTAAAAGATCATCGTACCTCGTGAAACAATAAATAGTATCGATAAAGCTCGAATTTTAAGAGTTATAAAAAGCCGAAAAGAAAATCCTGTAAAGTTGAGTTCATTACAAGACGATTATTGAGCTACAAATAAATAGGAGGTAAATAGACGAAAACGATGTTGCTAACGATCTGTAAAGTGACACCGGTCGCGGTCGGCTCTTGAAAGGATGATCACTTTTCAAATTGGCAAATTTCTATAATGGTTTCCATGTTTTCTGGGGATCGTTAAGCAATCGGTCTTCGGTATCATTGCGTAACTTATACTTCATTCAGGTTTCAAAAGCAGTTTAAAAAGATCCGATGACGTGTTAGTCACTAAGCCCTATCTCCGCCAATCTGAAAAGTCAATAAGCTTGCTTACTGAAACAGCGTGTAAAATATGTCCCAGGTATTGTGCATTTTCGGGAGTTCATATATTACTGTGAAATGGTTAGTTCATATATCTTAAATTCGATTCGATAAAATACGATTTCTCAACTCTTGAAGAATATCAAACTTTTTTCATACTTTTTTTAAACACACGTATTTTATGACGACTATCATTACATTATTTTCCATTTTCCTATTACCATTTACGATTCTCCGTATTCAAACCGTATCAAATTCATCCGTATCTCTTAGAAATTACGGACTAGTTATATAATGTTAACCCTATGAACTAGTAAGGATTCAAAGCTTTCTTAAAAGTTTTATGTGTATTAAAGATATCCAATTATCCTTAGTTTTGGATCACTCTCGTAATGTTTTAAATGTCATCAATATAATTAATTGTCACCATCACTAATTTTCAACGACACAGTGTTCAGTTTCAGTGAGTAAACATGTAGCTGCCAGTATAGCTGCCAGTGGTGTACAATTTTTAATTTTAAGACTTACATTACCATTTTAGTTCAGTTTCTGCCTTTTCAGAGATTTAAAAAATCCGTCAAGAAAGTCCTTTGTATGAAAGCTTATTATGAAACCAAGAATTACTTAAATGATAGAAAGGCATGGGATTGAATAAAACGTTTCACGGGGTGATGTCTAAACTCACCATGTTATAGTTATAGAACTAAGTTGTAAGCAGATGACTGTAGGCTGATATTAACATACATAGTGGCTGTCACGTGTGCTCTTTATCGAACTGTAGCCATACTGCAACATGGCTAACTTTATTCAAATTTTGTTATTTAAAAGACTTCTGGGAGTTTTTTTTCTCCGGCTTTTTTCTCCCGGTCTACTATAGCCTGAGGGGCGCACAAAGCCGAAGTACCTATAAGTATAATGACTAAAACATGAAATTCATTGAGTGTATGTATACCTATATGTACCTTATAATGAATAAAATAATTCGAATTTGAATCATGAAACATACACGAAAATAGATATTTTATTAGTTATTTATTACTTACGAGTATTTAGTGACTATTCGTTTCACGTTTACAATCCATAATTAACACATGTCAAATAAACGATCAGGTTGTGAATGCTATCGAAGGGCTATTGAATAGTACCTATTTTAATTATTACCAAACTTTATTTTAATTATTCAGGGGGATTGAATGTATTTATCCTCCCTATTTAAAGGGAGCGCGCATAACTGAATGAACAGCAACGTAATTGGCACCGGTGGTTAGTTAACGTTAGACATGTTCAATTATATTTCGTTATTACGTACTGACGATGTTTCTGACGATGAGAATTTATGGGCTGCGATATTCAAATCAAGTCTATTTGGGGCTAAATAATTGGATCCTATGTCGCGCTGCACGTACGACTAGTTCAGTAACATTACGACGCAAAGGTAAACGCACAAATGAACAGGGCCCAAATATCGGTTCTTGATTTGTTGAACGTCATGAACAGAGCATAAGACATTGACAAATTGTAATATGTTCATCAAACATCTTTCAACTACAAAAGTTGAAACAAAAAAAAACAGGTCTATTATTAGATTTAAAAAGAAAATGGATTGCGATAGAAGTAACGGTAAGTTTAAACGTTCACTATAGTCATGGTTTTGTAGCAAACAATTATTATTCACGGTTTCACTCGCAAAGACTCGCACCGGTGAACTAGCGTGCAGAATTTCAGTGGTTATGGTCTTACAACTTTCACCATTTCATTCGAATAAGAAACGAGAACGAAAGAAGACAGAGACAGCGCTTATTTTGTCGGTAAGAGCGTAACGATTGTCGGATCGTACATTCTGTCCGCAACAGATGTACTCGAACGTGCGAAACTGGTTGGCGTCCGTCCGACCTAATTGTTATCTTCTCAAAACTCCACAATACGGATTGTGGTGACTGCTGAACAATAACATTATGGTTACATTGTCCCTATCGTATGAAATGCTGCGAAATGTGTAAGTTGTTAAAGCACCAACAAAAAGGGGCCAAAATCACAAGTACGTATACTACACATGTTTACAAACAAAATTTAGTCGAATGCAAATGTTAAAAAATACAAGAGGTTTTAAAGAAAATAAAAACAGAAGCATTCGCTTTCTATATAAATTCGTTTCGCCGGATATATAAACACGTGATTAGCTACAGAATACATCAAGAACATTAGATGCGATATGATATGAGGACGTACACGGCAGATGCTCAGTGAGCCCGTGTTCACGCTTAAGTTTGGGAAATTCGAGCGGGCGATGATAATCTCCGATGACATCCGAAACAATGGGCATTCATTGTGATGATAATAACGACCTTGTCCATGTGTTCGCGAAATCTCAAGAGGCCAATTTAAAATTTGAGAATTGTGTACAAAGTAGTGGTTTTTTTATTAGCCTATAAAATGTATAATGACGTAAAAACGTTCAAAGAGTCCAAAAACGCAAACGAGGCGCTGCTAGTGGTATTTGTATTATTACGTATGCGGGTTTCATTCCAGCTCGTCTACTCTGGGATTTAACGAGCTGACGGTTAACGCAAGATTCAGAAACAATGTGCTCTCGAACGATCACTGAACCTTTCTTCAATTTACTACTATAACATGTTTAATGTCACATAATAATACGTATAGTATCTACATATGTATATATCATATTAATGACGATATTTATTTGGAAGCACTGCGCTTACGAATTACTACTAAATGTGAAAGCGGGACTACTAAAGGTAGTACTTATTATTAACCGGAAGAAGTAGCGTAGATAAGAAGTCAATTTAAAAACTATAAGACAAGGCAAAGAAGGAGACGTAAACAAGCTTTCTTCGGAGAGATATTCTTTAATTCGGAAACACGCGTTAAGAGTAAATTTATACCGCATCAGCTAATTTTCTCTATCTAGCTGTTCTTATAAAAAACATCTAGACCAGACCAAAGTATCATCTACATATCTTAATATATATTATGCATACATCTACATATCTTATTATTTTATGTTATACTAGCAGACGCGGCAGTCGTCGTCCTGACCGGAAAAGCAGCGCCATATTAAAAATCCTTTAAATTTAAATTTACATTTTTAACCAAAGCTGCTGCGCCATCTCCGTAGATTTGAGACTTTAAACCTTCAGGAGCTCACTCGAACGTACATAAAATATCATTAAAATTGTCTCTGTCATATAGAAGACGTCAGTGACATATCGACAGCAGCACCATCTAACGGGTTTAATTGTGTGATCGAAACATACAGAAACTTATTGAAATATACACACATACACACGGCAAAAATTAGTAGTAAAATACCATGTGACAGGGAAGGAAACAGCAAATGGTCATGGTAGTCCGTATACACATGAGATAGGTAACCCAGTGGCCGAGTGGCGCGTTGTCACGGGGCGCCCGCCTCGGGCCGCGTACAGATGCAAAGCTATATTTAAACAGAAACGTCTACTACGCTCATCCGTAGCAATGTTAAGGTTGAATTCCGTACCGTTTGCGTCACGACACCCATGCATGGATGAGACCAGGACCGTACCTACCACAAGATGCGGTTGCCTCCACAATTTTTATACACACTATTATGCGGAATGAATGATATTGTTTCTTATTAAAATCTTGCCTGATTTGTGTAAGTTGTTATCATATTACGATATCACCTATGATAAAATATTAGTTTCATAAAGTTATAACCCGCACATATTTGAAAGATGTACACATCAATGCTTATTCATCTGCCCCCCATTACACACAAATATTTATGTAGCATTTAAAATTACGTCGAGTTTTGCCATATTAACCGATTAATTACTAATGCAAGAAGTCAGCCACAAGCTGCAAATGTGTCAGGCGCGATTCTCTCGTCTAATGTGGCACAGCCGTAAAAACCTCAGACGTGGTTGCACTCGGGTCACTCATTAGAATAGAGTTTGGAACTTCTTGTTGTGGCTAATGAGACAACTGTCACAAAATCAAATTATTATTTCAATATACGATTTTCATAGAAATACAGAATAGATTCGTTTTTCATTGTGAGTATATGTTAACACAATATCGCTGTGACTTTTCTAAAAAAAATATTTAAGCCCAAGTCTTTGTTATAAATAGAGAAGGGGTATAGATTATACGTTGTATGTGTACATATATATGATTTATTTTTTGTAATTATTACTTCCACATACGAGAATACATCACACGAAGATAAAATCGGGGTCATTACTCTATGTACATGAGTCGATAGAAGGTATCTTTACTAATAAATACCTAACTAAATTAACGTGCACACTATATATAATATTACGTAGAGCGAGGTACACAGTAGGTGTCTCAATAAAGATGAAGCGAGAGTGGCGAGCGTAATATTACTAGCGGGGGCTCTGTAACAAGAAAAGGTGGCGTCTTTTATGATTATATGTTACATTAAAGAAAAAGTCAAGCTTTTTTCTTCATGTCCTCGAAATTTAAATTTTTAACGTGAAAGCTGCACACTTGCACAAAGTTAACATGTATACCTTCTTGAGTTTTCAACATTTGGTTTCGCCGAGTTTTTATTTTTAAGGTATACAGACGGTTAATTTTAATCGCTGGTCTTTTCGTTTTGTTAATAATTAATGTTTTGTTAATATTTAAGACCGACAAGACCGAGAAGATAATAAATAATTTATGTGCGACATTTTACAACAATCAGTTTACCAATTAATGGATTAATTTTCGGTTGTTTCACATGTCTAGTTTTTAATAGGATTAGATTAAAACGATTAAACGGTCATTTCACCTCAAATCGTTCAGTGTGGTATCGTGGAGATTTAAAAGCATCTATAACTTATATCCCTGAACACAAGAGCATCGGTATCAGCATACAGGTATACAAAAGTGTTTCACAATCCTATTATATAAATAGCGTCACATTAAAATATTATGTTCTCACGTGTTAATAGATTAAAATGATATAAAATCTAAAATAACGCGCGGCGCCAGCGCTCCCTCCGCGCCTTATGTAATTTGAAATTTCAACCGGCTTGCGCAAGAACCGCGCGCGACGACGCGCCTTGCACATTAGCCTACTACTTTATAGCGTACGCCTGTAACATGTATACGAATATCAAGGACCGCATTCTTGCCGAAACATCGTTCTCTTACACGTAATATTGAAATTTAAAATTAGCTGCAATTACATTTCTTGTGACACTAAGATAGCAAACACGAACCGTTTCATTAATAATGAACATCTGATGCTCGATAAATAATGAAGATGGGTTATAAAAACTGATTGCAATTTAAATTGCAATTAAAAATCTTATAAATATTGTATTGAAATTTGTAATAATGGCAAAAAAAATTGTTTGGGTCGTATTTTGAGAAATATGGCAAGTATCATTATCATCATCATCGTCAGTATATCTCAGTCCACTGCTGGACATAGGCCCCCCCTAAAGAGTGCCTTTGCGCTATTAGGGGAGGTTTAGGTACGAGTTTATCTGAAACACAGTTACTCGCACACTCGGCGACCACTTCTGATGAACTATGTTCGAGCGCGTGTTGCATCACTGTGCGTGTAATAAATCTTGTGCACTTTGAAAAGGAGGCCGCGCGCGTCCTTGTAACGACAAGTGCACCCGCCCCGGCGCACTCGAGCTTACATACATGTGTCTTACTCATTTACTCTTCTTATGAGCTTTCGCCAGTACTTCTACTTAATAACCACTGTTTTCGGGTTAGCAAAATGTACGATAAAATTTATAGGAAATACATTTTCCACGCCTGTCGTGTAGTTATGAATTAGCAGTCTCTTGTTTTTTTATATTTCCTACATGATCCCATGAACATTCCGGACGATAGCTAAATAAGCCAGTACTTATGACTGAGTACTTTAAACATGTTGAAAAATATATATGTAGTTGCGTCTGTGTAAAGTTTCTAGATCTGTTACAACGCGGTACAAATGAGCGTAGCTGGAGAAAGTTAACAAAGTTGTATTTGCGAACAGAACATCGTACAAAGGTAATCATCCCATAATAAAATTAAATACCATGTAAAAGTTACGGGTATAAAGACACACAGCGCCCGTGAGTTTTGATCTGCAAATATGTCAAGAGTTTAGAATTAACTCAAGTCTTTATTAAAGTGGATGATATTTAAACGGTTGTATTTGCCCTAGTGCATATCATAAATAGTGAATGCAAATAATTCACAAGCCACGCTACGAGTTGCGTCCCTGGTCAGGTTTCAATGAGCGGCTGTACTGCACTACAGTACGTAGGACCGGGCATTTATGAATGAAACTCTGTTTTGACAGTATATTGAACTTGGTCGCTGGCGGCTCCGATGCTTGGAATTTTAGAGGGAAACTGTCGGCATTTGTGCGAAAAAGATAAATTTATTACTATCACCCATCTAAAATTAGGCATTCGGAACTACCGTTTTAATACAACAGAAAATGTCACACTCCCCTCTCGCAGCAATTGCGTACGTAATAAAAACGGCACGTTAGTAATAATCACATCACAGTAGAGTGTGTAAAGCTATTTTATTTAAATCGATCTATTTGCTACACT
>DWMG01004599.1:0-10802 GCA_018244855.1 Elbella merops | reverse complement strand
GTCTCATCCGGGATTACTTGAACCTGATAAGAGGAATAGCAAGGTTATAAAAATACTAGATGGTAACACCAGTAACACCACATAGTCAGGAATTCAGGATTTTCTCATCTACATTCGTGACCATTTCATCAACCATCACCATTCGCGCCTTACTGTATCCCATATTTTAAATGAACGACTACATTGTGTACAATTAATTACAGAAACATTTCAATTTTTTTTTCGAATTGAAGATAATATTTCAATTAAATTACACGTCAAAATCACGAAGAAAAGTCCAGTGAATTAATTGTTAAACATTAGAGTATAAACAGCTACATGTAATCAGTTCTAAAGTTCCTAGTTTTTATGTGGATTCTACATGAACAGTCTTTTGTTGTTCCGGGAATATAAAATGTTAGTTCATACGTGCTATAGCTAGGATATTCACAGCCAGTTGAAGCCAAATGAATGCGCAGTAATCTGTGAGCCGGCAGATTGAGGCTTTATTGCGCTTGTCAACATGTACTTCATTAAGTACTCTGGTATCAGTAGCGCTCTTGTTGTATTATATAAAGTTTTCCTCTTTTTAATCGTGCAGTCCTTTTTCTAATGACTAGTCTTCTTTTTCATTGTCATGTTATGTAATACTGCTGTGTATTACTACAATAAAATTTTCATACGATGGATGGTACAATTTTCATATCATTTACCAAAAAAGCTTAACTGTTATAAATCTAGAAACCAAATACGAATTTTATTTTCGACTATTTGCAAAACCGTATTGAGAGTTTACGAAACTAGAAAGTAAATGTTTTAAACACGAAAAAATGAGAAAATCCAGCACCAAACCGACTCAGATGTTCACTTTCTGTTATATGTACTATGAAGTATTGCGAGGAAAACGTAAATGCGAAAGTAGCAAGATACGAAACGCCATAATCAAAACGCGGCCGCTTGCCCGTAATTAAAACCCATTGCGTCGAGTTTGCCCTCCGCTTGCCAAAGTCCTTTGTACTCGACATGATAACGCTGACTTCAGCAAGATTATTGTCATGACTAATACTCTCAGATATGCCTAATTGCTAACATTAAAGAAGAAACAGTAATTTGAAGTTCGCTTTATTTGTCTAATTTCCTTAAACTCCTATTTGATTATTATTATCAGAATCTTATATTGTTTCATTTTCTAACACTGGCTTTCCTTCTTAAATCTGAGTCCCTTGCGACAAATCATAAGACTTATCTGGAATCTGTCCGTCCACTAAATAATCAACATATTGTTCTGCTTGATTATTATCATCTAAAACGTATACGGTTTCATTTTCCACCATTGGCTATCCTTCTCAAATTAGAGTCCCCCGCGGGAAACGGTAGGAGATATCTGAAATCTAGCCGTCCACTAAATTATCAGCATATTTTCCGCCCGGCCACACAATCGATTAACGTCGTGATAGCAGCGCACCCAGAACGAAAGATATTTTTATATTGAATTATGAGTCGGCGATGCGCTCTGGTGTGGAGCTGATAAGGGCGCTAAGGGTTAGGTTTTGTGGACGCTTTGTCGAGCTAGTCTAAAAGTTGAGAGTCACTACTGAAAGTTATGAATATTTTCTAACCCATTCGGCTGCTCTAAGCATATTTTATTAAAATTAACTCACAAACACGTTTGTTCGACCAGTCTGCTGCTTTCCAGATAAGTGAGCAAGGGCCCTAAGGGTAAATTGATGGGACACTTTCACCCAGAAGGTCGAGGTGCTATAAAAATCCGAGCATGGAATTAATTTTCGGTTTAGTGAATTTATTGGACTACCTTTACCAATAGTATCAAAATTCTGATTTAATGCCAAGCATAATGAACGGATTATTAAAAAAATCACAACATTGTCGACATTCCACGCCTTAATTTACTAACCTTATATGAAGTATGTACTTACTAAAAAGTAACTAATGAGTTTTTTTTTTAATTTATATACGATCATAACCTTTTAAATGTTTCTTGGAGATCGAAAAACAATTTGGTATGTGTCAAAACGTGTTTTCATCGAAATGTGTTTTAACAATTTCAATGAAATTTTAGCTTTTCTAAACATAATTTAGTATTTAAAAAAAATTAAAAGATTTGTAACTTAAAACCCTATACGCGACGCTATCCATGTAAATGGGCCTTTTGTCATTAACCATAGGTAACAGGGATAATGAAGTTCAGTCGATATCCTTATTTACTGCTAATTGCACGGCCCCACGTGATCGGAACGTCGGAACATTGACGATTAATAAAATCGTCTCGTTTATCTACAATCGTTAAGTACTCCAGAAAACCATACTGCACAGGGTTTTCTGATGTAGAAATACCAACGAATAAGGAATCCATGTCTTATTAAGTGATTCCTGTATCTCTGTGTACTTAAGACCCTTCCATAACGAAGTTAGACAGCACATATGTAGGTTGGAGAAAAAGTTTCTTCAATAGATCATTTGATTCATCTTAAAAACCAAAATTGTTTTATGGAATGAAATATTTGAATTGATCTGATATGCTGCCTGCGATTTTTTTTCAACTCATCTTAATTATTATCATGCATAACACAAATATTCTATCTATATTTTATAAAATGCTATTGCATTGGTCGAGCGGGTGCAAGCGCAACTGCCGATCGGGAGGTCTTGGGTTCAAATCCCGGGTCGGGTACTATTGGATTTTTTTTATTTAGAATATCTAATAGAGACTCGGAGTCTGGATTTGTGCCCGGTGTTTGGCAATAGACTCACCAACTATTCCATGCGACGTAAACGTAACTGGTGAAACGAGGGAGTGTACTACACTCCTCTGCCTACCCTTACGGGGATTACAGGCGTGATGTTACCTTTTTGTATTACACAATAACCTGTAAACCCGCTCTCATCAACCTGACTGTGCTGGTCAGGAGGGAACAATATTAATACAATCATGTAAATGGTAAAACCGCGGCTAAATTTTACAAATTTCAAATTAGTGTGCGTATAATGGTGTATAATAACTCTTAAGAGTAGTTTGAAATTGCGTTTGAGCCACTTCTAATCCGAGAGTAACTTAGCAAGGAATTCAGCTTAAAATCGTAAATTAGAATACCTCGTGTGACGCATCATTAAACCACTTTATATCGCTTAAGTAAAACATGGTTCTATTCAATGCCATGGGTTCTTGATTTCATTACCATTCACTGAAAATTTCACTACTAAAGACAGAAGGGCTAGCAGTTGGCTAATTATCGGTCTTTGTTCCAGTATCCATTGAGACAGCGTCGGGGAGCGCTCGCTAACAGACTAACGGTGAGTGATCGTCAATACATGTAAAATGCTCCCACTAACTGCATTAATTAAAACTGGCGGGGATTGAGTGCCTCTTGAATACCAACTAGGTCTTACCTGCGGCTCCACCTCTTAGTCCTGTAAATCATTGAAATACGCCGAACTTTCAACAACATTTCGGAAAGTTACAGCAATGTAAACCAGAGCGAAATATGTTGCAGTCGATAGGAAAACTCGTAGACATAAAAACATGCTACTATTAAGACATTAGAAGACCAACTAGAACCTAATCTTTAATTAAATCAGTTTGCCTATCCACCTGATTTCTAAATAACATCATTATGTACAGAATTAATCCGACAAATACATAGACTGACATAACTTGCCGCCGGCTTAACATTCCTATTGATCTAATAGGATCCTCCAGCAGGAGAGTATCGACGGCGTGGTTTTGAATACACCAATATGTTCTCGTTAAAATTACTGGCACCAACTAACTGTACTAATTAGTGTTGAGACAAGTGGCTCTCACTCTCACTGCAGACGCGCTGCGGTAGGCTCGGATGTTTGTGCGTGCTATTGGAATACCGGTTTTATAGTATATACAATACAAAATGTGACTGGAGGATCATTCGATTCGAACATGTTTTTCCATAAGCTTCTAGATAGTTCTCGAAACTACGAATTCCAAATATTGAAATGCCCGCATTTAAAATTAAATGTTACGGTGGAAGTGTACATCAACAAAGTCATTCCATTATCGTTCTATTTTTAAACGAGTCTTCTTTCCTTAAAAAAAGAGTTGTAATAATAATACTAATTTAATATATTTTATTAATTAACCTACATTAACTTTAACCAACATTAACTTTTTCGTTACTAAACAAACCTTAAGGAACGTGAGCACTTTAAGGTACATTAGAATATAATCAAAATCAGTAGCGCCAGTGGTGTTAAATACCTAAACGTTTGCAGAACAAAATTTTAAAACACATGTGTACAAGCGGAGACATAAAAGGAAAAGTACAGTCAGACAGAACGAATAAGAATGAATAGTCTGGGACGTTAGTATTTTTACCGAGCGGAAGGGTTAGCAGCGGCGCAGACTGATGCATACCGAATCAAAACGGCTGCGGCAAATTTTTTTGCCGGTTATAAAGTGTAAAGCGAAAGGAATTTTTTTAGCGTTGTGCTATTTGTCAATGTATTATAATTCTTTGGATAGTTTAGGTTCACGGCATTCTAAGCCGCGCTGTTACACACTGATCTTCGACGTTAGAAGTCCTCGGGCATACTCCGCCACGCGGTTCCAAGGCGTAGTGACAGCGTTTGTTGTATGTATTCAAGCCCCCATTCAAAGTGCTTAACGACCTACTTGTGTTAAAAACAATCGATAGGTCAACGTTTCGAACGCTTATTAATGATTTAAATTTCAATACGGCCTGTTGACAACCTACAACACAGGTTTATACTTACGTAAATGACAATTGCAAACATTTCACATACATATAATTTTGTTCTAGTGCTTAATATTTTTTCTTAGTGTATACCCACATATTTGTATGGAAAATACTTATTGTTTGTGTGGCTACAATAATACGTGATAAAGCATGTAGGCATTAGTGGCTACTGATGCCCACATGATTTATCAGACAGATGCGTAAGAAGTTAATGTAGCTTTGGAACAGAGAGCAAAAGTATAGAAACAAAGAACATTCCGGAATCCGTTTATATATTACATTTTGAATGTCTAATACTGGCCGCTATTAGCCCGCTTCGTTGAACATAATTGAAAAACCTAGAAAATTTATAGATTTTACAAATAAAATAAGTTTAATTTCTATAATCCTTAAATAAATGTTGAGGAAAATTTTATTTATAAATACCCTCCTCACCAGGCCTTACAATTTCGTTTCGACTTTTTATATTATTATAAAAAGTCGAATAGACTGGAAAAAGCCTGTATTCTTCTTCACAGTTCAAACTATCTTCATTCATTTACATAAACAGCAGTTCAATGCTTATAAAAATATTTAGTACTTTCGCTATGAAATTCTACGGACAATATAATACACATGATATTACATATATATTTGTACATACTATTTGCATATGATTTTACACAAACAGCAGTTCACATAAGCACAAGCATTTAGTACTTTCGCTATGAACCTTAGTCTATACTAAGGTTCATACTGTACACAGTACAGGTACAGTCTATACTGTATACTGTATAATATATGATTAAATATATATTTGTATAATTTAAACAGTGGTATGTCTGACTCGTTAAGTTTACCGTGTGGCGTGCACCTAGACACGTCTATCGCCTCTCGAGATGTGCTCTGCGTCTGTCGCTTAATTACTCTGTGCGACGTTGACGTTCTGCATGGTGACTGGTGCTTCGTGACTTTAATTACTCTGTGCATCATTGTGTTTGATTACTACTGTACTAATATAATATTAAAATATGTAATATACTTTCATTTGTAAGTAGAATTTTAAGGATATATACCTTATATTGGGTATTTTAGGACCTTAGACATAAGGTTGTAATTGATTTGTCTCATTGCTAAGATTGCTAGAACTGGGCTTCTAAAGTAATAAAACATAGTCCGGAACATCAATTCAGTACACTATAAAAGAACGGTCCTTGGTTTAGTGCAAAATTAAAATAATCTTTTATTAATACACCATCACGCCAGATCTCTTACTGGGTACACAAAGAGTCGCGTACCAAAACATAAAGAATTCAAAATGAATATTATCATAATATAACATAACATCACGCTTGTTTCTCGAAGGGGGCAGCCACAGAAGTTCAGTACTCTTTTACTACTCTTCTCCCCACTTATCATCAATTGTATGTCCAATGTAATAAAGCGTGGGCCATTGCCATTGAATAGTATTTATTATCAAATTTTGCTACTGACGACTGGTGAATCATAAACATTATATTTCTACGACCATAATGTACCTATAGATAGTTTATTATAAGAACAAATTAATAAGCGTACAATTATTTAACATCAGATACTCGTATCTATGGACATTGACGTCACAAAGACTATAGGGAAAATCATAAGACGACGAATTATAAATATAATATGCCACAATCTTTTTCATGCCGAGTAATTATTGAAGTCGCGCACAGAGTTATGGAAAGGAAAATGTTTTGTATTTCCTTGTTCGACGATAAACCCAACAAGGAAACGGGGAAATGAATTGGAGTCTGTGACCCTGCCCCATTGAAGTGTAGATTGGCAGACCATGGAAAATAGAAGTAGGTATAACTAACGAAATATTGTAACGATGATATCGTTTGCAAGGAAAATGACTGTATGAAAATAGTGTCTGATGTTGCGGACTAATAATCACTTAGAACGCTATATAAAATGGCCTTAACACTCTAATTCTAATAGGAGACGTGTGTCGAGCAGTGGACCGATAAAAGAGTCGGGCAGACACACACATAAAAACACAAAAACATGAAAAATCACTCAATTCATAGTGAAGGCAAAAGATACGATAACTCAATTTTTGTCAATACTGAATGACGTAATCTCGTGTGTCACAGTTTTCTAGCCACTTCCATCTCTGTCTACGTTTGCCAATGAAATGAAATTTTCAAATCAACGTTAAACAGGTTAATAAACATCTCATTTACTATAGCTTTACGTGTACAAAATATATTTTCGCGCCCCGTCCTTCAGCGTGGCTTTACCCTTATCACGTATTCGTAGAGGGAATCAATTTCAACTCCTTTTACCACACCGTGCTCATAGCGCCACTGTGTACATATCCATGGTAACGAATTTTGCAAATTGCCAATCGATTTCGAAAAATGGCTTTCCAACTGTAATTGCTGGCAATTTATTTGCTTATACAAATTAAGAATGTACGCTTATCCTAAACATGGCGTTAGCGAAACGATAAAATAATTATAACAAACTCAAACGAACACCCAATCTAAAAAGTCCAAACTAATTTCTCTTTCTGTGTAAAATTGCAAACTACTCATGACAGAGCCACACTAAAATAAACAAAGCACCTTATACCCGACGAAACCTGTTCCGCGCGCCGTACCCATTACGCTTAACTACGAGAAAACTAATTGAAGCTAGAGTTACGTTCCAAGCGAAATCGCAAATAAGGGAAGCGGGGAAAAATAAAAGGAGAGCAAAAAAGGCGAAAAATTAACAACCGTCAGGGCAGACGGAATATTGAAGTGGAACAACTCATTACTCATAATTAGCTCGCGTAAACTTAATTCTCTCAGAGTTACTGCGAGGAGCGCTTTAAAAATTCTCTCTTTAATGCCCATCAGCGATTTAATGCTGGGATTGTTGAACGCCCCAACTATGTTATCTGTAGGATTCTACAAAATTGGTTTTTGAAGAAAGCATTTCGTTGAATTGCCAATTCATATATTAATTTATAGGTACAAAAGGACATGTTTAATTGCTATTTATTTTGTTTTTTTTATTCATAATTTTTGTAATAAAAAAAGGAACGTGTGGCATGAAAAAAAATTGACATTTTTAAAAGTTTGCAATTCATAAACAGTTGGCACACCATTATTGCGAAGCTATATTGACCCATTTTATTTTGATTTTAAACCATGCGCATGAAAGAAACTATGACCTAAGAAAAATAGTCTACATTAATTATTAGATAATATTATCTCCAAGGAACTGTACTGATTCTTTAGTATTCCGTCACTAAACTGTTTACAAACAGAGCTCAAAGGAACAAATACCGACCACATACAAACGTTTGTCATCTCGTACTTCAGAACATCGGATTGGGAGCGATAGTAGTTGCGCCTGTCCATTTAATTGTTGGCTAATGACGTTGTTAACGATCAAATCAAAGTAACACGGTATCTCTCAAAACTATACCTTTATCCTATCATCTAATATCACGCCTCAAATTTCCGAAGGAGTAGGCATAAGAGTGTAGTACACTCCCACGTTTCACCAGATACGTTTACGTCCCATAGAGTAAGGCGGCGAGCCTATTGCCATAACTATACCCTTTATACTTGAAATACTTTAATTAAGTCAAAGAAACTGGTTAAGTTTGAAAATAGAAATATTCGGTACTTGGTGTTCAGTGCCTACCGCGTAAAGAACCAGGCGTGATGATACAATTATAATAACAATAATTTTTATTTCGCCTACATTAATTTAAAAATGTGTTTCCGGAATTCGCTTAACACATTCATATAACTTGTAACGAATATCTTGTTATATCCAGATAATACAATTTCTGGAACACCAGATCCTATTCCAGAAATTGTAACAAAAGCAGCTAACGACGTCCAGCGGGAGCCATATGTTACATTTGCGTTAATATACCAACGGACAGACAATCATAAGGATGAAGCGAATGCTAACATACGTGCTCCAAGGAATTAGGGATAAAACTGGGTTACATTGCGTAAACGAAATGTTTAGCGGTGTTAATGTTAGGATTTAAATCGAAGTTTAACAAAATAGTACATATAATTGAATGGACACTGATCACGAGTAGACAACATTTACTGACAATATTATAATAATGTTATTCGGCAATCAAAATATGTTTAATAACACAACTATATATGGGGTATAATTATGAAAGATTTTTTTTATATGAGTTATACGAGGATTAATGCATACATATATGCTAATGACGTCTGGAAAAAGGAACAGAATTTTATGAAAAACAAAAAATATAATAATGTAACAACAGTATAATATTTTAAGGCTTAAAATCTCGGGCGCTTTCTTCCAGTAGCTATGAAACTGGTGGTAGATTATTTACTGAAGGAGCATTTAGAGAATATTGCATTATTTCTGCTGAAGAGAAAAGACGCTTACATGGTCTTGTTAAGTTCTGAGAACTAAAAATAAACGTGCAGTATCGGAAGTCATGTATGTATATTATGTATATTTGCCACTATGGCTATATTTTCCATGTCAAATGAATATGTTGAGGATCTCGATATACAGAAATAACACTGCAATGTCTTTTAGTCGCGAAGACTGCATTGAAATATATGTATGTATATATCGTATCATAATACAGCTAAAGCGAATTCCGTCACAGAATGAAGGACGACCCACAAGATATTAGTAATCAGTATTCGTAAATGAAATGTAAAACTGAAAACATTTTCTCACAGATCTGTTTTCATTATTCGTCTTTATAAAAGAATCTTACGAATTTTATTGAAAAAGAAAAGGAAAACATTTCAACGCAGTTACTTGACGTTTTAACAAAAACAATAATTATGGAAGGAAGTCGTAAACGGTAGCTTAATTAGGTACGAAAGGCTTTCAAAAGGCAATTTTCATTCGCTAAAGTTCACTTTATTTCTATAATAACTACACAGAAAAATAACATTTATTACATACAATTAAACTCTTAATAGAAAACTGTGGGGGAAGGTAGATAACAGAAACATCAATGTTAGATATTTCTGCTGTGAAACGAAATTGGATACTTTGTTGCCGACTTATATAAAGCATGTAGTGAAGAAGCGGTCTATTACCGACTGTAAAATCCTGGTCCTATTTAAAGTTGTATGATCCGCGGCATAGGTTATTTGAAGGAACCAAATTACAGAAATGTATCAATTACTACACAGAACATAAAGTCAACAAAATTGTCATGTCCGTTAGTCTAAACACTAAGCCTGCTGAAGTCTTTCTTCATAAAAATAATCCACAAAATCTGTTTGTCTGACGTATTACTTGGCCGGAATAGGTAAATCTGGTTTCGGTATCGAATTTATAGGTCCAATCGTATGGGACAATAAATACTCTTACACATCAAAACGATCTCTAGCCACGTCTCCCAAACTCACCAATTGCCCAAAATCGAGTCCTCCAAATACTTCATTAGCGGCGGTCACGTTTCGTATCACATCCACGCCCCGAAAAATTCGACGGCGTCGGTTGATCAGTGCTGAACATAAACGAAGCGTTAATAGGTAACTAATGTGACAGCTAATTTCCTGAAAGAACCGCCCCACCTTCAGTTTTTATTGTCCCGGTTGTGATTCCCGTCACGATCTCGCCCCCTAGCCCACCCTCTTCCGCTCCTGCATCAGGGGTGCACTCATCAAGCCAGAAAACTTGCGAATTAAAACGTGCTTAGATTCTCAGCGCAAGTTCGACCGTAAAAGATTGTTTTCAGTGTTCAGAGATAATCCGATTCCTACTTAGCTCAGCTTTGTTCGCTGCTTCAACAAGTTTCTTTTATAATAAAAATACTAATTTATTGTGTGTTTAGACGATTATATTCTCATTTTATCTGTAACTGTAAACTTAAATTCGATCATGATTACGTCGATCATTAACGAACGTTTCCTATGTGTTTTCGAATACCTATAACTACGAATAAAGCTTAATATTGCTTGTCTTATTTATATGAAAATGAAATAAAATTGAGAGATAAAGTTGGAGGTAAATATAATTTGCAGAAGTAAACTAATCACTTTCACAGTTCATTAACAAACAATGAAAACAATTTTAACGCCAAGC
>DWMG01004598.1:0-10803 GCA_018244855.1 Elbella merops | reverse complement strand
AACCGGTGAAACGTGGGAGTGTTCTGCATTCCTCTGCCTACCTCTTCGGGGATTACAGGCGTGAAGTTACGTTTAGATTTTATAGTAGTGGCTCAGAGTCTGGATCCGTGCCCAGTGTATGGCGTTAGCCTTGCCAGGGCGTGATTTTTTTCTTTTAATTTACTGGTAAAGGAGACAGGTTATTTCTATACGATACCACACATAGGTATGCACATTTCTAAATTTATTAACCGCCAAATGTCGCAACGCCGTTCATAGCGCTGCCGCGGCGAATTATGCCTTGTCACACCAAAATTATTGATTGTAGGTTACGCCTTGCAGTTGTACCACGACAAGGGCGAAGTCAATTATTATCTACGGTTTGTCAGTAACATATTTTTTCCAGTTTCGCACGTTTATCGTCTTCGTTTAGTAAAGTTCTGAGTGAAACACATTATTGCTCCTTTTTTGGCATAAAAATAAAGTCACTACGTTAAAAACGCTCTTCATATAAGTAATTTCCCTCACGTTAGAAGAATGGAGATGAAGTTGGCTTCTTACCATTTTGGTAGCAAAACGTTTTGGTCCCAAGCCAACTCCACTGAGTCGAACTCTGACAGCTATTCGCTAGCACTGTTGGTTAGCCCTAACGAATCTCTAGTTCACGTTGCTCCAAGGATATATTTTTAGTTCTGTCACGATGACGTGAGAGCGGGAAGATATGCAACCAAAACCTGAATAGAGTAGGCTTGCCGATCCTTATAACTGCTATCTGAAATCAGTAGATAGAGTAGTAGAGATCTTAGAGAGTAGAGATCTTTGAGAAAATTCGAATTTTTTTCTCTTTTAACCAATATACATATTCCTCGTTTAGCCGTATTTCCAGTTATTTTGAAGCCTTTCGTAAATTCACTAAAAGGTCTTTTCAGTGGGACGTGATACGAGTGACCTCTTGGGGTGCGGTTGGGATTCTGACTTCTAGAATGACGTATCTATACGAGTAGTCGCAAGCGGTTGGTTTTCGGATTGATTAATTGTAACGTTATTCCACCCTATTATTGAACCAAGTTAATGACCAATTTAATCCCCATATGCGTTTCCCTTATAACAGCACTTCTATAGAAATATATTTTACCAATGCATAGACTGGTATGATTGTATTCAGTCAAATCAAGGGCCTGTTGAACTATAGCCTGAGAATGAAGTGGTGTCAACAGGGTTCAATTCAAAACCCCAAAGCAGCAGGTATGTCTTTTCTTCGACAAGCAGATTACGTTCGAACTGGCGCCCATTATTCGGAGTTTATTTCTCAGTTTAAACAATAAAGATATCAACATCTTTTGCATGAGATGTTAATATATTTATTCATATTATATTATAGATAAATAGAAAATAAAAAGATAAAGAATTGGAGAAGTACACCTTATGAGTAGTTATTAATGTTATATGAAGTTCATGCTTATTGGCTATTTATGTTTAAGGGTTCAAATCTACTCTTGACGAAAAGTCGATAAAACAGATTCCTTCCAATCCTCTCCTTTAAAATGAGGCGAAAATTTGCATGACTTTTTTCTCGCATCTACCCTCTACGAACATGTAAATTCGTTTCAATCCATATTATGTAATTTTATAATAAAAATCCATTTATGTAATCAACCCGAGAAGCAATTTGTGCGATGAATAATTTTATGGATACTTCGCAGGATTGAAACGCGAAGGTTGGATAAGCGGTATATTTCAGACCTTTTGAAATGGAGTTCGATGCGATAATTTCAAAAGGTAATTTCATACTACGTATGGTTTAAATTAATGGCACTTGGCATCATTGTTAAAATGAGATATATTGTCATTAGTCATTTATTTCATTAGTTTGTCATTTCTATAATTATTCGTTTGTCATTTTTATAATTAGTTTCATTTACCACTATAAAACCATCACCTATATTACCCTACTTATTTTTCCAAAGTACTCAGCATACCTGTATGTTTCTATTGATTTAACTCGGTTTATGGGATTTCACCCTTTGTATATGCGATTTATTGTTATAGTAAAGATATCGAAATATAATTAAGTAGGTAATAGGTATATTTTATTTTTTGAGTAATTAATGCATATAATATTGATATTATTATTTCCAAGAAAGAAATAATCCCTAATTACGAATATATTTGAAATTAAATATAATTATTGCGATATTTTTTTTTAATTTTGTATTTTATTGCCCCATGTAGTTATACATTATTTTTTATGAAATTACGTCGTCAGCTATCTGCTTATTACGGTTATGAAAATGAACAAAAATAAAGTATAAAAACCGACGTGAACTGAAATAAAAGAGTGAATAACACAATGGCTGGCTCCCTTGCGAGGCAAGACTCGATTATTGATACGCCGCCGACAATGAATATTGATGAGTATATTTACATACCGCAGCGTCAACCAGGAAAAATGCGGATTTGTGGCCACCGCGATATATGCATGCCAATTAGGGGAGTTTTTTATAAAAGCATAATTCTTTTACATGAGTTTTTCTACATACATCTGGGATTTGTGAAAGTAATTCGTGAATGAATGAGCATGTGATTGATTCAGCAATCGTAAGTCCGAATGTATGCATAATTAAATACATCGATGAAGGAAGGAATAAATGTATTAAATAATGTATGAACAGATGTATAAATATGTATAAAGTGAAATATAAATTATCAAACTTTTTATAAAAGTAAATTTAATAATAACTCATTCGCAGACTAATCGCAATGTACATGGCGTGCATCTCTTTGCAAAAATGTGCGTTTTAACTTAAATATCACTTGCTTTAACGGTGAAGAAAAACATCGTGACGAAATCTCACACCTTCTAAGTAAAAAAAAAGTTATCTAGGTACGTGAAGTCTGCCAACAAGCACTTGGTCAGCGCGGTAAGGCCTTAATCCTTTCATTTTAATAGGGGACACATGTCCCACGGTGGAAAGATAAAAGGTAAAAGAATTACACGTAAAATGAGACAATATATTATATTTCCATCTTTTTAAGGTACCAAAACCTCCAGATAATGTGGTTTAACTTTCATTCAAAAACAGTATCAAAACTTTAGCAGGTGGACATTTTCGACATTCATCTACCCTTATGGGAAATAGACGTAACGTTATATATTTCTATGGATGTTGACCGTTAGTATTGAGATAAATTATTACAACTCATGGAGAGTTTCAAACGTGTTCGTAATTCCATATTTGTTCAATAGATGGCGGACTTCGGGTAAAAGAGAAAATATTATTACCTCTTTGTACCTGGAACCTCGGTTGTTTTGTAATCACGTTCACTAATAAATTTGGTAAAATGAAAAGAATATACATAATTTAAAGTAAAAACAGGCAATATTATAAAATCGAGACGGTCGTTGATTGAAATAATGCGTTAATTGTTAAAGAGGTCCTAAATTATTGCAATTACAAACGTAATATATTATAGTTAAATATCTGAATGTACATTTTGGAATTCGGCGTTCGGTAAATTGAGAAAGTTTTGACCACAAAATTGTTGTTCTTATCTGTGCGCCCACAGATATATTTGTACGCTTAATGCGTATACGGAGCATTGCCGGGACGCAATCTTCATAAATCGCAAGCGGGCCGACCTTTTGTCTTTGTCTCGTTTCCTTTGGGTTTAGGCAAATTCAGATCCGCCGCAAATTGCCCCTACAGTCGCACATTCAGCTCGTAACGCTACATCTTTGTCTCGCTAGCCTGCGACAAGTTCACTCGGCGTAGCGCACAAAGGTGGAAAAACTTAGATTCATATGTAAATAGGGTTATGTGTGCGTTGAATAAGTAACACGGTACACAATAAGAACTCAGTTTTTCTTTACCTTTTCTTCATAAAGAAAAGTCATCGTTAGAGTGCTTCATGAATATAAGCGTACATGTATATGCTAAAAAAGGTCAAACGTATCGCTCGGGTACAATCTTTTTCACGTTAAGGTCTTAGGTTTTCGAGACGGCGAATATAATGATACTTCGGTGGGAAATTTTGTACTCTTACTTAAAAATCAGACACTGGAGCTTACGTTTGTGGAAAATATATTCGGTTGAATAAAGTTTAACTTAATATTTTGCTTTTCTATTCCACTGCTCCGCTTCATTAATTATGCAGGTTCGTGAACAAATCGTCCATAAAGGAGTTTCTTGGATGCGCCATTACATTAAACTGCTATCCGCTACGACGCCCTAGGCGCGTTGCTTTTTAATTAAATAACGAGATTTGGCACTGCCTCAAACCAAATTAGCTCATATTCTCAGCCTGATTTTCATTTTCTAACCATATGATGTCATCTACGTAAAATATTACATTCGACTGAAGAATTCCTTCTAATATACGGCACTCATAAATGCAGATATTGTTATATTCTTACAGCGGTGAATGCTAGACGTGCAATTTCATGTTGAATATAAAAGAAGGTTGTGTCTAACAGATTTATTTAGAACTTCTACCGCTGGCTTTTGTTATTGTTGCTTATAAATTTATATCATGTAATAATGATTATAAAGATAAGAGTTATAGCCTAGTAGTTTAGAATTCAACCGACCACATGGCACCACACTCCTTACAGTTAACTATAACTTTCTCGAAAGCTTGTGAAGTTAACCAACTTGGGCTTGGGCAACGTGGGAAGACTATGATTTTTTCATTTCTCAGAAGAGACAAGAGTTCTAAAGTTGAGTGACAAAATGGGAGATATTGTCTTATTTAGACACTATTAGTTTACGTTTACACACATAATATATTAAGCAGACCACGGCTTCTTAAACGGAATGTAGAACGTTCTCGAGCTCCGTCGCAAGCGAAGACGATATGCGGAAGGCTGCAGGCAGACGCTGGATGCGACCAGCTGGGCACATTGGCGCGGTTGCGTTCATTAGCATAATTGTGCCCATTAGCGCTTTGTACGAAATTTTTAATCTAATTCTGCATTTTACAATAGAATTAGTAAACAATCATAACAATTGATATCCAGCACCCCACTGTTTTAGAACAGTAACATGAATCATCGTCAATAATTTTATTCTTAGATTGAGAATTATTTTTTACTTTTTAGTTTGATTAACTATAAAATCTTGGCTTTTAGTTTTTTTTTAACTCTAATTTATTATTTGTTTATTTTTTCATTTGTTAAAATTTTTTTTGCAAATTATTTTGTAATGATAAATATAAAGTGGGAAGGATTATGAAAAATGTTGTTAATATTACAATATGAAATGTTTATTGAAGTGGGTACTTTATGAATATATGTAAATTGGTGTTATCTCTCAATGCATTTGAACATATCCAAGACACTTACATGCCACGTTATAAATAGTTTTGTAATGATTTTTATTTCCAGTGAACTTGTTAACTATTAAATAACGGCCATTTTGTCAAATGTTTTAAATTCAAGCATATCGTATGTTCATTATATCGTATGTTCATAATTATCAAGTAACTACCATCAACCTTTGATTTATTATAAATTCATCCAAACACGAACTCGTTTCAGAACCAAAAAATACCTTAATAAATAGTTATTTAATTATTTGTTCGTTTTATTTGCCGACCGAAGATAACAGACGACATATTTGAATTTTTTCAAATATTAGAGTGCACATAACAACAGTGTGTTATATGGAACTTTCATTTCGAACTAACTCATCGTGGGCTACCCGGCAATGCAACGAATTTAAAGCCGAGTGACGCGAAACTTTCCGTGCAGCGCTGCGTAGTTCGATAAATAATACACAGTATCGAGCAACGATCAATATAAATATTTATAGTCGCTAGCTATAAATATGTGGCCAGGCAAATGTTAAATTTTGCTGCATTATGTTCAAATCTCAACCTGTTCGAATAATAAAGATACCAGACGTAAATAATAAAAATAGTATATGAAAAGAATACTCCCCAACAAATATACCTACTATGTTATTTTTAAACATTTATTTAACATAAATACATTTAGTTCTGACATTTGAATTATATTTAAAAAATGCAATACCATTAGTCAATCTGGGTATTGGAAATGAGTGTCATAGTTGGAAATTAACGTCGTTACGAATATGACACGAGAATTGGCAAATACTAATGGTTAGGTAAAGTAGTATAACAAATCACTCGTATTCTCAATGTTAGCATTGCAATTTGCTTAGAGATTAAAGTTGCAACGAAACAGTTGCTGCATTTTGGGATGCACATTACCGCGGATAGCCAAGTATCAGAAAAGTTGAACTATGAATAATAAACACTGCGCGAAATCGCGAACGATCCAAATAGATAATTCCGAGTTTGAACTGGTATTTTTAGTTATATTAGGTAATCGTTTACGGTTTCTACAGTTAGCACTGGTCAAACGTTGTCGATTTTGTTGTGTTAGAAGTGTTTAAAAAAACGATAGCTGGCCTCTAATTTTCTATCTATCACACTGGAGTCACGTCTGTGAATATGTCTAATAATCTCTAGCAGTCGTGAGGATAGTGCAAAGTCAATCTATTGCAAAGAGCTATGTAAACTATAATATAATAATTAATTTAGTTCATATATTTTTCAATTAAGTTATGTAAATATAAATTGCTTCATGGCCCGATTTAAGTATTTAAATAAATAGTTTGTCTTGTGAATATTTTCTAGGTTGCGGAAACTCTTCGTGGAGTAAATTTTAGTATTGGCAGTACTGATAAAGTTTCTACGGGAATAAATATTTTCAAGCATCACTCACGCGCGACTGGTATATGAGAATATATTAAACGGTGAGTTGTGGAAATTTGTGTGCTTCCTGGAGGCCTTTAAAGTTTATATTTCGATTAGATGCGTGTTAAATAGAACAGTCTTAGTTTAAAGATTGTTGTTTGTTATACTAAAGAGTTAGCTAGATATTAAATGTTGCAGAACAAGGAAAAACGTACAATTCTTCTATTGTCTATTAATTTGAACCGCGACGGAAAAAAATATTTAAAGAGTCTTCCATACAATTTGAGTTCCAGCTTTTGTTTCTTGCGCTATTACACTTCAGAAGAAAGTGAAATAACTTCGTGGATTAGAATGTGTCTTCCACAGTTATCAAGTAATGAATGAATTATCAGTTTACAATTACTTATGATTCAGGTCAAAAATAGATGAAACAGCGGCGCTTTTCATGATCCAAATTTCCACGACTATTTATTAAATATATCTATTGTAGTTACAATATTATCATCGTTTTATAGGAAAGTTTGGGTTTAGTCAGAACGATTATTTATTTTTCTTCGTGAAGGGCTTTGTTGGTGGAAATTGTCAGCCGGATACGTACGTCATAGGAAACATGCCTACACATCGTCCTTAGCTTCTCTTTCCTTAAACTAGATCAAAGTTCACTAATAAGCATCTTCAATAATTTTCATTTGACCAGAAGTAAATTAAATTTTACATCATCAATTATAGCAAAACTTTCTAAATCCCAACTGTAAAAACAAAAATTCTGTAGCTTAACGAACATCAACATCACTGTAAACAATAAGTTATTCCAAACAGTAATTCGTTTAAAAGTTTTCGATAAGAAATTATGTAAATTATCTTAAATTGACCCAATCTACTCGTACTTATACAACGACCCTGATTCCGCGGAGGCTCCGTTGGTATAATGTTTCAAGACGGACGCAGTTCTGTAATCAATTTAGAAGTTTGTTTCAATTTGAAGATTCTGTTGGCTTGTTGTATTTTCAAAATAAACTTCGTGAAATTGATTAGAGGTGGTAAGGAATTAGGTACGAGTAAAATCAAATCATTTTTTTTATTTTCTTAAAACTTGCCTACATCTAATACGTTTTTTCTTTTTGTACGAGAAAAAACTCCTTAAAGCAAACGGTCCAAATTCTGCGTTATACTTAAAGATTATTAGATATAAAAAAAATATTACACATATACATATATTTTATTAAGAATTGACTTTTACTTTGGTTTTTTCTATCTTCTTTCTTTCTTTAGCAATAGAACTAGAAAAAAACAGACAATTATCGGCCCAAAGTTCTAAGAATATCCGCTACGAATCTTAATATTATAAACGCAGACAAGTGTCGCTTCACTATGTATGCCGTGTTTTCGTTTATATTCTAAATCAAATTAGAAACATGTACACGCACACATGGACTTTTTATTCATCTAAAATGTAATGTTTGAGAATAGATTAAAAGTGTATGTTTAAATTTAATGTAAGGTTTTTATTTTTTGTTAAATTAATTTTGAAGTTTTATTCAACGCACGCAGCGAAGCCTCCGTCAGATGCTCTGACATACCAATGTTTCACTGCCTGGCGTTACGCCATGCATTATTTCACACGCAAATCAAGCTTTTGTTTGGAAAATTTTGTGTACGCGGATTGGTTTCGTGCAAGATTAATGTTTTCCCAACATATATTACCCTTATTTTTATTAAGTATGAATTTAGTATCACTTCAACATGTCCCCCGAAATATATTTGTGTGATTTTTATGTCTGGGGACGTATATTTTTATGTCTAGGGAAGTGTTTTAATACCTGAAAAAAATATGCAATATTGCATAAATCTTATCAACTGTGTAGCTATCAAGTAACACTTTAGCCTGTTTTAGAATAAGATGGTCTTATATAGACATGTCTAAAGATATTTATTTATTGAAAGCAACTGAATTACGAGTAGATGTAATATACGTACCTACTTTAAAAATGGATGTATAAGTAGGAACAAACGTATCGTTTTGATGGAGTTCGATTTGTGAGGTTGATATTGGAGTAGTATTTCGGCTCATATTGAGTGTGCCCGTCAGCCGCTGTAACTCGCCAATGACTCACAGTGTACGCGATTTTTTACACGTATTTCAACCCTTTATTTCAGCTTACAGTCCGCAGATTTAATTCGCGCAATGTTCACATGGTTTTATTCTCATTGCATATAATCGTTTCGTACATTTGTTTTGTTTTCAAATCGATTTAAATTAATATTACTCGTGGATTTTTTTCTTTTGTATGCAAGTATCAGACTTATATAAGTTATTTATTAACGATTTATTAGAGCTAATTGCATCAGTCAAAATACGTATAATAATAACGAAAACATGATATTTAAACAAAGTCATTACATTATTATTATTATTACTAAGCAGAAGACTCAAATTAATGTTACGGTTGTATTGCAAGCCCAGCTAGATGTTAGTTAGATGTATTTTTGACATTTGTCAGGCGTCGCTCTACAGTTACCATCAATTGCTATGATTAGTCAAACTTTTGAACAGTCACCGTCAATTGTTATGATTAGTCACACTTGTGAACAGTTATCATCAATTGCTATGATTAGTCATATTTGCGAACAATCACTATAAATTGCTGTGATTTTACTACTTTATGCCATTTCATGCGACATTTTCTCAATTTCCATTTACCCGGACGGACTGATCGTTCGAAGCCACAGCTCATGCCTGCAAGTGCATTGAACAGCAAGGTGATTTATAAAATTAAATTGTTTGAAATGTTTACAGATTGTACAGTTTGGTTTCCAATACGACCCGTAATGGAAAATCTGTGAAGCCAGATGAAACATTGTTAATGCGATTATTGCTGCTTTGAGGCACAAATAAGTTTGACTTTTGTATCTACATTACTGATTGATGTACATAAAATGTAGGAGAAGCGACCTGCTTGCATTAGTTTAAGAAATATTATGGTATATTTTTAAAAATGCATGTAAGAGCTGTATTTGGAATTTAACTTTGCCTTTCCTCAACTTATATAACTTCTGTCCATATTATATTACACGAACGACTATCTTTAATAAAATTATAAATTAGGTACTTTTAGTTCAGTAAAAATGAAAGTTTTGTTTCCGTCTCTACATTAGAATTTGCTTTTTTTACTTTAAATAATTTAATAACAATTGGAAATAAAAATATATCTATGTAGACACACTTGTACGTAAGCCTCTTTACAGTGCAAATAGCCCATTAACAATTCACAAATTAAGTAGATATACGTACTCGATGCTATTATCGACAATTAATCAAACACGGGAACGCAATATCGGCTATTGGAGTGATATTACAATATTTGTCTGAATAATTTATCACCTACACTGTACACACTAGATCATATTAAATGCCACCGGTTAGGCTAACAATGTTGATATTGGGTCAACACGACAGATAGTGTACACTTGATTGCATGTTAGGGTCACCACTCCTAGTCGCTTTTATATATTATACTCACCGATATATTATATCGCTGCTTTAAAATGATTATTCACGATAATCTAACAGTTATATGTGATTATTTTTGTAATTGTTCTTTGAGGTCCTAAAATATAATAGTTTTGTTGCAACTCACTTGTAAAGTTTAGCTGTGACGGTCGAGGCTGGTCGATTTTTTCGGAATTTTGGCTGTAGTCTTTCTAATAAAATTAGGCCGCAGTCCAAGTCTGCAGTAGAAGGTTCTACCTAATTTACTGAACAACGTTTTGATAAATTTTAGAGTTAATATAGTGATTCTTGTAGAGTAAATAAATATCAAAATTACTCATATAACAATATCAAATTAATTACGTACTTGTGCTAACTTCTCTTTTTAACAAAATAATTAAATGCATGCGATGTAGTACATATGAATTCAAGTTGCATATGACTCATCATCATCATCTTCAGCCATCTTAGTCCACTGTTCGACATAGGCCTCCCCAAAAGGGGGGTTTAAGCCCGTAATCTCCATGCTGAGCATGTGGGTTGGAGATCGCAGGGCACGGCTTTTTGCACCGCCGACGCTGCTGCCCGTCGGCGGCCAGGGCATTTAGCCGTGC
>DWMG01004597.1:0-10804 GCA_018244855.1 Elbella merops | reverse complement strand
GGTCACCCGAGGATTGCCCGAAGTACCGTCGACACTGCAGCATGAATATTTCCGTGTCGCGCATTACGCGTGAAGCCGTCGCTGGCAGTTATCGCTGCATGAAATCCATTAAATGATGTTTGAGACTCCGCGCGCCGTAAAAGCTTTTGACAATTGGGTTGATTACCGCCCCACCGCCGTATAATAGAAAACGTGAAAAGGCGATATTTTAAGACCTTTGCTACTTGTGGGGAGTTACTCGTAATGTATATTTTTATTTCACAATATAAATTATACTCTCGCTGACAAGTTCATTTAGAAGCATAACGATTTTTTTTGTACACGTGGATTTGGTGTTCAATATTTTTTTCATATAAAAAGTAACATCACTCTTGTAGTCCCCGAAGGGGCAGGCAGAGGAGTGTTAGTACACTCCCACGTTTCGCCAGTTACGAAGTCCCATGGAATAGGTCGTGAGTTTATTGCCATACACCGGACGCAAATTCAAACTCCGAGTCACTACTAGAAATTCTAAATTAGAAAAATCTAATGGTATCCGACCCGGGATTTGAACCCAGGACTTCCCGATCGGCAGTCGCGCTTGCAAGTAATCGACCAGCGAGGCAGTTTTCTCATATATCTGTCTTAAAATTTAAATTAGTACTGTTTCCTTTGATTAAAAGCCCTACATTTCTAGGTTGACAATGATATTCGAAAGTATTTCACATAACGTTCAACGTGTAATTATGGCTTTGATCGTATGTACGTACATTCCGTACGTTCCATATAGAGACAATGATGCCAGTTGCGTTCTTTTTGACCAAGTCATCGATCTCAACGCCCGATGGCCCGTCGGGTCTAAAGTTCACCCAGTTTGGAACACGCTGCCCTGCGTATTCGACCGGTGCGACACTGCAATGGACTAAGACAAGCTTACGATGATAATGAAAGTTGCCTTAACGGCAAGGACCTAGCAAAAGACAAATACTTAATTGGTCTAAACAGGACAAACCCTAAAGCTCGTCACACAAATATTTGACCTAGGTCGGCATCGAACCCTGACATTTGATCCAACAGGCCAGCCTGTCACAATATTTTGGAAATAAACACATACTTGGTGGGTGGTGGTGGGTATTCAGTACATTGTCACGATCCACCTGTTAAGTATTACGTCTTACCAATCAAATACAAATCTAACTACTACAAATTTTAACTTAGAAAATCTCGATAGAGCCCGATCCGGCAATCGAAACTAGAACGACACAATTAGCAATCGCTGCTACAATCACTCGACCAACAAAGCCGTCAATATAATTTTTTTTGTACATAAAATCCCCCAATATGCTGTTACTAAAATGAAAGTGTTGCGATTACTGAAGAATATCGTCAAGAATACTACGAGGCACGATCGATGTCTGTGCAACTCTCATCGCCACCAATGTAAGCAGACGCCCTCTCGTGTTCCGTGTCCGGCTGTGACAGCTTTATTGCGAGCGCTAACTCGCTTGCCCAACTCACGGCGCTTCGCTATAAAATACCAGAAAGAGCCATTTCAGCTTTCATTCAACAATGACAAACACGATTTTCATTCGTATCTCGTTGATTACAATATGACACGTGTGAGAATAGTTGACAAGATAAGAAATTGCACGTTCCTGTCGTCAATGGAGTGGTCACTAACCCTGTGAAATAGACCCGAGAATCATGTACTTATCATTTTTATTCGATCTTGTTTACACTTTGTAAATAAATTGTCGGCGCGGCGCGGTGACGCGGCGGCAAATTGCTAGCGATGAGAAGCGCACTGAATCATGAGCAACCATTTTTCCTACACCCATGGGCTAAGGACATTAAATTTTTTCTTTCGACTACAAAAGTAGGTACGGTCCTGTCGTTAAAAATGGCAATCGTCAGGTAATCTATGATCTAATGTTAAATACCTCGGGATTGGCCGCACGTTTTGATTGATAAAAATTAACAATTGTAGCCGTACTACTTTCCTTACACTCGTTACACTGTTTCCACTCATTACAAGCCAGCACAATAAAATTAAACGGTTCACCTATAAAACAAATGCGCTCGTATACCTACTCAATTGTTGATATAAAGTTAAGTAGATCATTTGTTAGTAAAAATGAAACATAAACAATCCCGTATCCGTACACAAAGGGACAAGAGTAACAGAGATAACGAGAAACAATTCAGTAGCGAAATAAAATATAGGGGGAGCGGGATGCTCGATACGAGGCCAAAAGAGACGGAACGGTTATTTTAAAATAGACAAATCATGTACAGTGACATTATATGTTTATGAGTGTGTGATACGGCCCGCAGTTATATCTTTTCTAAACATCACATATTTCAGTTTCAGCCGCGCGGGGCGCAGTGTACGGTTTTATAAAATTGCGAGCTCTTCCATTTTCGATCTTCAGAATTAGCAATACAAAGTGATAGCCGCCGGTAGCTAAGACTCTAGTCTTATTTGAAGTTATATTTAGCAGAACATCGGCTGTGAGCACCTCCATTCCAATAATAGGTTAATAAATTACTGTAATATTTCCCCGTGCCGTCCAACTCATTGAATAAAATTATTATTAGTCTAAACACACGACGAACGAAACGACAACGGGCTTAGCTTCAAATTGCTTAAAATAGGTAATATATGAGTGTAACAATTTGTATTTGTTAACTTTCTATAAATTAAATATATAATTTGTAGGAATTAAATATAATGTTATAATTTGAAGCCAACAGAGTTACTGTTATTGTTTGTATATAAGCTACACAAATATTATTTGAGCGCGCGGACGAGTGCCCGTGCCGGTCGTGCTGCTCACTTCATGCTGCTACACTGCCCGCTGACGGCTGGCGCCTGACGCTCTCTGCAACTCGGAGCTGATTCAATATGGGATTCGAAATGTTACTGTATCTTGTTTACTGCCACGCTGCTGTTGAAGTCTAAGTGGGCATGTCTATTGCAAAACATAAAAAATGACACCCCTGAAATGTAACGTAAATTTCGAAAGCAATTTCTAAAAATGGCCCAAATTGTATCACAATTACCTCGCGAGTTGTAATCTTCACTAATTCTTCACCAGTACAATTTGCAACCTATACAGAACTAGCAAATTAGGAACATTGTTCATATCGTGTATTGCTTTAATTATGAAAAGGGAGATTTAGCTAATTTATAGAAAATTTACTAATTCTCTATAAATGTTTGGTGAGTAACTCGTTACTTATTTACCAAACATACTTAAACGGTGAAAATTAGATGTATACGGCGGTTTTGATAGTTGTGACATCAGCAACCGAGCACACAATCCACCTGAGTGTGAGACCGCGAGAGCGCCGCACAATGAGCGCGCGTCGCTGTTAACCGCAGACCTCGAGCGCGCGACACGCTCCGACGCAACAGAAAACGTTATGTGCCCAAGGAAACAGATAACGTTATGTGCCCAAGGCAACAGAAAAAAACGTGTGCAGGGCCTTACGTACACGCGGTAGGTACAACTTACACTGGTTTGGCCATGAAAGAGTATTTTTTTATTATACTAACCGTGTGGTTGTTATACAAATAGCGATATACTATAAAAAAAGGATACAAGCGGTTGATGGCGCTGGGTGTAATTTCCATAAAGCTCCGTAAACATTCCCTCTCAACATTTTTCCATAACGTCATAACCACGTCTCTTAAATCGACGTGGACAGTAGCGCATCCTGCGCGAACCTTATGTCCGAACTGTAACGTAACACCACCAGGTCATCCGACTTATTTATCGTATGTGAGATACGGCGGCGGCTCTACACACATACAGATAAGGTACGAGGCGTACTGGATGAACCACACAGTGGGTGGGTCAGCCATAGGAGTGTTACGCTCGCCTACCTCTCAAGTCATCTCCCATACGCGAACCTTGCTATCACAACAACCTCAGGCAATAAATCGTGTGTGTTATCTCGGTTGTATGAATACTCCGACGCGCGAACATGTTTAAATATAATACCTACAGCGAGTGGCTGAATGTAATGCGACTGTTCATTTACTACGGAATCTGAGTTTTCTTGATTAATGGTACTCATATTTTAATCTAAAATGAAACCTTAAAAACACCTACATTTTATAACTACGAGTATGTAACCGATTACAGAATATTAGAAAAATATATGACAGCAACATTTTCAAAAAACTTTTAACTTAGAGATTTCAAATAGAAAATTAAAACGACGGAAACGAAATAACTTATCGACGGCAGATGTTAGTGTACGAGTATAAAATTACAAAAAAGTGCGCGACAATGAATAACAACTTGATGTATTAAAAAAAATAGATAGCTAATACAATGTCATGCGCGCACATATACCCATAAATGTAACCACAATAACTAACCTAACATCACACTTGTAATTCCTACAGGGGTAGACAGAGAAATATAGTACACTCTCACGTATCACCAGTTACGTTTTACGTCCCATGGAATAGGTGGTGAGTAGATTGCCATACATCAGGCACGGATCCGGACTCCGAACCGCTACTAAAGATTTCTATTAAAAAATCTAAGTTAGAAAACACTTATCAGGAAACCCAAGTTACAAAGTACACGACCTGGGATTCGAATCCCGAATCTTTCGATCAGCAGTTGAGCTTTGCGACCACTAGACCAACGAGGCGGTCGGAAATAAATAATGATTGAAATCGAGAAGCAATGGAGAAAATAAAGTGTATTTAATAAAATAATATGATTCTGGCTAGGTTCGCACTACCGACCCGCTCTGTATGTAAAGCAGATGTGATGAGCACTACACCACAGAACCCGTGGACGGAGCTGTTGCCATTGCTGATGCATATATCGGTAACGAGTGAATCCCTTTAAAATGTCCTAAGATATTTGAAAGAAATCTGTGCTTAGTATTGGAGAACCAATGAAAACCCAGCCTACAAAGCCCCTGCAGCGCGATTGTCGTAAAAGTCGAATCAGCCTTAACCAACATGTCAATATGTGTCTGAATTCTTCTATCGCCCTGGTCACAGGTACTCGGCTCGTGAACTGATTTTACTGATTACGAGTAATTAAAAAGTCGCCGACCATACCCACTTAAAACTTGATAGTCCACAGTGCTCGGTCTATATTTAATAAAAATATACATTTTCTTATGACAGTGACGTCGGAAAAATGTGTGCCTTAGGAGAGCGTCGCAGCGCGTGCGGCGCGTCACCACTACACCAGCGTCTTGTGGCGCACCTACAGGTTCAATTGTTGCTAAAGGTGTTAAAAATAAGTCCACGGCAGTATATAGCTAGCTTCTGACGATAACCGATAGATAATTATACTTCAAGTTTTAAAGTTCAAAATATTGAACGTTTCATTATTTACTAACATTTTTTAACTTGTACCTCCATATTACAGCCCCTCCGTGTATAGACTACGAATTGAAGCTTTTACATGTGCTTTTATTACTTCTAAAACCAACTTTGAATGGCGGCGAAGTAACAGCTACTACAGTCCGCAGTTAATTTCGCTGAGTGCTCGTGAAACGGAAGTGTGTGATCCTTGTTATCTATACACAAGCAATTACTTGTTTGTGCCCTTGAATAAACTAAAAAGGACAATACGATAAGGCTAGTAACCAATCTCCCCCCCTCCCCCGCCCGCCTGACAACTGGAAATTTCCCGACAATTGCAAAAAAAACTTGTAATATGTCGAGTGATTATACTTTAGTTAACGTTCAATTTGATCGTAACGTACAAGGGTACACTAATGTAAAAGTTCATTAAACAACATTATAATAATATTTTTTATTGCGGATACTGTAAAAGCGGAAAAATAGTTTCGCAAATATTCAATATAAGGCAGATTACAGGCCATGAGCTGCGCTGACCAGCAATTGCTCCTGTACAAGCCATTATAAACACATAAGAGGCTGTGCTGGCGCGTCTGTCTCTGACAACCTTCATTAAGATCACCACGGCGGTAACTACGTCCTGTTTCCGGGAGTGAGCTCGAGTCACTCGCTAGCTAGCAGTCGTTTGTTTTCTTCTGGCGGTAAGTTCGTCAATATGTTAGTATTGAGCGTAATTTCTTAGAGTTATTTAGACGGGGTATTACGATTCGTTCTGAGCCGAGTTTCCAGTCTAGGTGGCTTTTCATCGCTACAAAAATACTAAAGTATTTCACCTTTAGTTCCGCATCAGAGTAATGAAAGGCTTATAGACATTCTCAGTTCTCCTAGATGTCTCATCAGTTGTGAGGACGAATATTCGCTGGTCGGTTCTTCGCATTTTGCATTCGTTTGTACTACTGGTTCAATTCTGACCCACGATTTGTACGGTCACAGAATTTTCTCAATATCTGCTAGTTCTAGGACTACTTCAGTAGATTAAAATTTTCCTTTTATTAATTTAATCGACAAATTAGCTTATTATACTCAAAGCTATGGATCTTGTTGGTATCTTAAAATTTATGGTGAAGATCGTTTTATTATAGATATTTTCTTAACCGGCATTGTTTTGAAATGCTAAAGATTCGCAATGTTTCGGGTATCATTCAGCCATCTACAACACGTGTGGCGCGGCTTACAGTAGCTTCCAGCAAGAGAAGGACGTAGATGACGACCCACCAAGCTTCGGTGCATCTTGCTTTCTTGTAATTACTGTTGTCATCAGTAACAGCCGCTAGAGCCGTAACTATAATAACTTCCAGTTAATCAGTATTTAGTATAGTTAATAATCATGAACTTCCCCGAATATGTTGGCGGCTCCACGCGGAGAACATGTCCACTGAAAACAGAACCAGCCGCACCTTTCGTTGCTGAAAACCATTGTGTACATACACCCTGGCGCTTGACGCCGGCCACTGCGACAAGTAATAACGAGGACAACGACATTGGGAATTGAATCATTTATCAACATTTATACAAATGCAGACATAAATGGCATGAAACAAAATCATAATTTTAAATACAAAGTGCACACAAAGTTACAAGTTTAATTCGCCAGTTCATTTCGTTAGGAAACGAGGGAGAAATCACATAACAGAAGATAATGGTGCTGTTTGTTCAATTTAATGACGTATGTTTATATGTTGCGTCATCAAGCCTCGTAAACATGGCAAATTTAGCTACTTAATTAATAGTACAATATTCTAAACTTACTAACAACTGTATGATCATTGCTCATCATAAAAATGTTTGGATGTCATAAATTATCTTGATATGCTAAAATATGAAACGCTATACCGAAGTCTTTTTAATGCCAAACATTTCGAAATCTGGATGAAAAATTGCAGCATAACATTAAATTAGTAGAAAATGTGCTTCTTAAAATACATTAAATTCTCAAACCCATAAATAAGATGGCAATGATTCTTCCCCCTTCTCAGAGCCAAGGTGTTCATTATATGTACATGATGTCTTCAACATAACGGGAACTGTTTTCAGCAATCCTTTCTTGACTATAAATAACATCGTAGCACAATGCCAGATTCTGTTGAATATATTATGTTATAAATAGTTAAAATATATTACTATTCATAATTTAATTGAGAGTAATTTTTTTCTTCAGAAGCACGAGCGAATGGGATTGATATAAATCGATATACTTTAAACAGTGTCTACTTCGTAGCCCACATGTATATTAAAGGATACCCAATTTGACCTAGTGCATAAACAATAAACGACTTTGGATAATTATGTGCTGTCTCCTGTGTGGGTATGTCTTTTACAAAGACGGTAAGGCATTGGTTTCTCCGTATACCTACCGTACAAATGACGAGGGGAACCATTTACTACAGGTACAGGTAAGTGGCAAGACGGACGACAACGCGTGCCTAAAAACCAAGGAAAGCATTGCAATATAAAAATTTCAATTCATACAGATTCCTCTGTAAAATGAAATACTAAATAGCAATAACGTTCTAATATTTAGCAGGAATGAAATTGGAATTCATGTCCTCAATTTCGCATTAACAAATAAATCAATTTAATGTGATTCAAAGAGATTTAGACACGCCATATTGGGCGGCCCGTGATAAATCGCTGCTATATTTCACTGCGCCTCGACTATACAGTATTTCCCTTTTTATTAAAACTTACACACGTAAATATTTAAAGGTGTAGGTGTATGCAGATAGGCAACGTCCACTGCATTTATCTTGTTTTATTTATGATTATTGTCATATGGTAATGGTAACTTAAAAAAGAAATAAAAATAGAATACGCAATATGCATAGAATTTATTAAAAAAAAATCTTTAGTGGCCTTTATACTTTTGTTTCTTACACTTAATTCTACAACATTTGAAGACACAGATCTCGTCAGGCTCACCCGCTACACACGTCGTTTCTGGCTCAAAGCGGTGCATTGATGAACGCGTACACATGCTTTACCTACTCAATGGCCAACTCAGCCAGGATGCTCTGAAGACCATCTCGGTCTTTATCAGTGCCTCTCATCTCTTCGATGTTGAAGACATTCCAACAGGAAATGTTGGATGTCTTCGTTACTCTTGCATGTGCTGCAATTTTAAGACTGCAACTTTTTTCAAATTATAAACGCAAAAACATTGAATGCTACGAGTATGAAGAGCTAAAGAGAACTCCGCAAGCTACTATAAGCAGTTGTAATCCGAGTCCAAGGATCATAAGCCAAGTCCAAGGATCATAATATTGTTAATATTGTTGTTGTTGTTTGTTAAATATTGTTGTGTACCAAATACCCTTTGCGGCCAATATCCGAATAAAATACTCTTTCCCGCTTTACTAACATGTTATTTACAATTTAGATAAGTTTTCACATTAGTTTGGTCGAATATCGAGATGTGCTATTAATTTTTTTTTTACCATGTGCGAGTTGCCAGTTCGTGTTACTAAAAGTTACGAAAGCTAATTTATGTACTCCGTTTAATATTTAAAACAAACCTGAAGGAAAATTGTTAATCAGGGGTGCGAGCCGTTGCTGTTCCCTCGTAAATGGTAAGTATAAAAATCATATTTTATGTATACTTGAGGTTTGTGGCTAATTTAGGATTATTTACTGTTTTTAATCAAATATGAGACGCATTAAAAAACGATGGAACGAGCGTTAAAATAAAAATATGCAACATTGGCTCCTCGGTGAAGATATTTATTCATAGACAAATTGGTCTCACAACAATCTGGAATGTGCTTTTAATTTGTCTCGAAAGTTTGTATCACGCTGTTACGAAGGTAGAGCGCTTACGTTGTTAGAATCGCCGAACGATACTTGGACAAAATAATCAACACGTTATTCCTGCTTGGTCAATATGCCTTATACTGTTATATAATGCATGTTTATATACATGTAGTTTATATACATGTAGTTTAACATTGCACAAGACAGGATGTACTCTTACTTTATTCAGGTTTCCTCGCACTACAGCTAATACGTTGTTATAATTTATTTTTAGATTATTTGTATAAATCATGACGCCTACTAATACAAATGTTTTTATTTATTAATCAATTTATACTTTGTGTAAAAGAAAATATTGGTGTCAAAGTGCGAAACGGCATTGTTCTGATGTCTACAAAGAATGACAGATGAAATGATTACAAACATGATATACAATGCAAATATTAATGGATACAGGTGCCAAGAGCGACAGTAACTTACCTACCTGGCCCAAATAGTTCTAACGTTGGGTGGTTAGACGACGATCGGGCGGAGAGAGGAGTCAGAAGTCAAGAAACTAGCATGCGAATATAAAGTGTGATGTGTGTAGAAGGAGCATATCACATCTGGAAGGTTAGAGATATTTAGCACTCAGCACTCTTTGCCTAACCCGTAAGCGACGCAGTATGAAGATTTAAATAACATAATTTACTACGAATCAGTTGTACACAGTTAGGAGCTTGGTTGACTAGTGTTTGCATATGTGACCGCTCGCAGAAAATTTTCTTTGTTGCATAGAAGCATTTTAAGCTCTCAGACCAAGTAGATATTATTAGATAACAGGGATCAAAGTTTGTCGAAGGGTTGGCAAGGGCAGAACTTCCGGCCCATGTTTTTGTGCCCCACATCCTGACATAAAGTAACGTTACTTTTAAACATGTTCGTGATCTATTGCTACAATATGTTCTACTTATGATAATAGCTACTCGTACGTTCATTTCCGATTTCATGTTCCGATTTCATTTGCGACTTCAACGGCATTTTGTATAGAAGGAAACATTTTGTTCTTTATTTCAATAGTTAAGATTTGATTGCGGAATTGATTTTGATTGAGTAGCGGAAAAGTTCGCGAAATAGTGTGGAATGAAAGTAAAACAAAAATGGCGTTATTTTACCTAACACACATACGAGTAGGTATTGTCTCTCAACCATGATACACTTCTCAGATTCAGTTTTAACTAAGGACCAAGCAGTATAATTGAAGGGAAGTTTGAAGTTACCCTGTTAGGTCTTATAGGTCTGTAGTGGAGGATTCGGCTTCTCCAGGTGTGTCCATTAAATTGTTTATCTCCGAGAAAAGTATTATCTGTTTGTGTTCAAAATAAGTCTAAATAGCACAGTTGACAAACATGTCAATCGTAAAATGACAAGTTACGTTTACGTCGCACAATGGAGTAGGTGGTGAGCCTATTGCCATACACCGGGTCCACAGACTCCGGGACACTACTCGAAATTTCTATTAGAAAAATGTATTATTTTTAGAAAAATTCAATTGTACATTCGATTCCAGGATCTCTCTATCGGCAGTCAGTATTGCAATTACTCAGCCAATTAGGCAGTTATCCGTCTATCTTTACTCAATTTTTATGTAGGCAGACCGTTTCCGAGTTTTAGAAATAAATAAAAGGTGCAAGG
>DWMG01004596.1:0-10806 GCA_018244855.1 Elbella merops | reverse complement strand
TGTATTCCACTATGATACCTTCCCTATATTTCAATTGTGATGAGATGTTATCATCTCCACCATCATAACACCTAAAATATTACCATCTGGTTTTGCGTGGTGAATGAAAGATGGACATAATATTACAAAATATATATTTTTCAGGTCTCCATAGTTTACATAATACGTAGGTATTTCTATTGTCAAAAATATTACAGGTACCTACCCGTTCATTGTGTTCACTGTTTTACTATTAGCAACCAACTGTACAGTTGGGAATATTTTTCCAAACAATAACAATAGACTAAGACACAGAAAGGTGGATTTATACATAGATACATACATATATGTATGTATACATGATTTGACCAGTACCTTACAATCTCGTATGATGTAATGTGTGTAGACATTATTCCATTATCTGAATTCATTATATAATATGAATAATGCGCATTATTTCAGCAAAGCTACAAAGTGATTAAGTTTTTTATATTAACAAACGTGTTTCATTCTACATAATCATATTACGGCTACTCATGCCATACTTAAACATTATTACTGACGTTACATCTACCTACCTGTTTATTTATGGCGTTTTTTTCACCAATTTACATATTCTCCGGGAACTAATGGCCCCATCAAAAATATGAAAGGCGATTACAGAATTAATTAAGATTAAAAGGCGAACACAAGTTGAAAATTGCTCAATAAAGGGCGAAAGGGAACGGGCCTAAATGAAATGCAAATTAGGCGAAATTTATTTTTACCCAGCGGTCAGAAAAATATAGCAGAAAGAAGAATACAGAGCGTGATTAATAAGCGGCGAGTCATATTTCCTTAGAAGTGTCGAAATACGCTGAAGTTCGTAATAATGGGGTCGGGTTTGGTCGGGGAAAATAAAAATGTTTGACTCGTGAAGGGAACAGATGCAGCGTGTGCCGTTATTATTGTTGGTAAAGAAATAATTGCTGCAAATAACGAGGGGAGCGATGGATGTGATATAATAAGGGATTACATACAATTTAGGCAATCTTGCTAACAGAGTTTGTTTACGGGTCCGAATAATGTATCGAATATATATCGAATATAATATCGAATAACTTATAATTGTGAAAAATATTTCGCTAGATGCCCTTAGTCTAAATACGATGTTTGTTTTCGGCTAGGAAGTCGCCTAAATGACTTCCATATTCGCCACCCTGACGTTACTCTGAGATCACCCAAATGGCCCCTTTCAGGTACAAACTGTAAAAAATACCCAACAGGACTACTAGCAGATATTAAGAAATTCATTGCCGTATTAATAGATATAGTTTGTAGATCTGAGGACGTTGGAAATCACTTTTTTTATTATTAATAGTACTATCATTAATTCAATAAGAAAGAGAAGGTCGATACGAGGAGGCCGCTTAAAAGCTCTGTAAGTACATTTAATAATGATGGACTTGCGTACTAATAATTAGTTTCGTTACTTCTTTAAGTTGGAATGTTACATGGGCATGTATGTGTTTGTTAGTATAATTATTCCTGAGCTTGGGAGAGGAGATATCATAAAACTACCTTGCGACGGGACGGAGAATCATAAAACTACCTTGCGACGTCGAAGACGAATAAAATAGTTGATCTTACACATGATTGAACGTAATACAAGCGTAACTGGTGAAACATTTGTGAATACTACACTCCTCTGCCTACTCCTTCAGGGATTACAGTCACAATGTTACGTTGGTTGTACAGTCTCATCCACGTATGTACATTTCGACCTTTCGTAATACCCCGCGCATTATCGGGATGTTTAACAACTTAATGCATATTCATGTATCTACGAAATTCGATCGCACAAGCGTAATTCAATTCGTAAAAATCACACAGGAATATTTCCCGTGACGAATTTATTTTAATGTGCTCAAAGCGGCGCTCAAACGAAATTTTGTCTCGATACATACGTTTGGATGAATTTCAATAAAAGTGGTAAATAATTATAAATATAATTCCTAATTTAATTTGTGTATTAAAGATACAACGATATACAAAGTCAACAGATATACAACAACAGATATACAACAACAGATATACAATGTCCAATAATAGCGGCAAAGAGATCTTAAACAACGGTACACTAGCAGAAGATAACTTTCCTTTGTTTCATTCGTATTGAATATTATATAAATCCGCTATCTTCATTACAACTTTCGCGAGACTTCATCATGTACCGATGTGAACAACTCAAATTCTTGTACTTTATTACGTGATTTTGGGTTTGATTTTACTGGTTATAGCGTCTTCCTCCTGGCGAATGTTACTGGCTGGTTTTAAGCGGGATCACGATCCTCAGTAATGAGGGACCGACTTGAGAGAGAGTCGTCCAACTTTATCTGTTTGCTCGCTAAGTAAAAAAAATACACAAAATGTATAATACCGTCAGACTGACTACAAATATCCAACTTATAGTTTAAAATGGTAAGAGATCAGACCCGACTGATCTACTAACTATTCGAGCGATGTAAACAATAATTGTTCCATTAAGTAAAACCTTTACTTCCAACTGCTGCATTTGTAAATCAAGTCGTGTTTTTGATTCGCGATGTGAAACACTCGCGTTGTCACAACTGCACGAGGCACCTTCCAAAGACTTGATCTCAGTATATTTCTGCCGTGATCATACCTACTTAAATTTGGGTTTTTAGTTAATACATAGGTACAATATGCTGTGAATATACACAATTATAAATTTAAAAATAAGAACTGTTCAATTCGACAAAAATTTAGCTATCTTTCCTAATCAGCCAGTATCGTGCCACTGTTAAACGAAACCTAGAGCAAATTTTAGTATGGTAAGTTCCAACTATAACTGGTTTATAGAACTTTTAGTTAAAACTCGCACGCATGACGTGTTATTGAAGAACTGTAGCTATTCGCTTTCCAATGAAGAAATATAAACTCGCTATGTAGGCATTTACTTGAAATCATCTTGCACCGCGCTTTTCCAATTACGAATTCCAAGTCCTAAGTTTGTGAATGGATCTATTCATGAGTATCACAAGACCACTACTTAAAGCTACTCGCATATACCCGGAAATACAGAATACAGACGAAATATCTCCGAGTGGGTCGTTCCTTAGTTAACTAACTAACTCATTTGCAGCAATGAGTGAGGGCGCGACGTGCTTCAGGCACGGACACCCTTTAATTAGCGACGCTCGCCTGTATTTACTAGGGCCATTAATTGGCAACGAAGTTAATTACCTATCGTGTTAGTGACCTTCTCTCGAACGTAAATTGTAATACATATTGTTCTCTACGCAATAAGTTTCGCGGCCGAATAACAATAGTCTCCACAAAAGCATAGTTATAAGGTAATTTATATGAAGTGTTGAATACACCAGCATTATTATTATTAACATTGAGAAAAATCAATTCCTGGTAAACCCCGATCGATCCGCGTAGTGACGTGGCTGAGCTCCGCTACCCAATTTATAAATAGTGTTTTCAATTTAATAATACGAAAACTCAAATTTATCAATGGATGAATTATTAATCTATTTAAATTGCTTTTACTAGATAAATTAGAAGTTTCCACACATTTCCATCGCACCACTAACACTACAGTGCTATATATCAACATTAGAAATACTGAGAAGGGAGATGTTAATGAAAATTACTAATTAAACCTTAACATTTTATTGAATACTTATAATAGTATCTTGAATCTACTAGTATAATTGCTACTTATTGTATTATCTTGGAAACTAATGATACTTATTATTTAAATGTACGCGTATTATCATCATTATTATCACTAATAATATATCACACTGAGATGTACGAATATGACGTACGTATATTAAATGAAAAATGCTACCACCAGTTTGTTAAATTCAAAATTGTGAAAACCCTAAATTTCAGGTTGACACAAAAAGATTATATCGTAATGAAGTTTACCGTGGAATGTTTGTCATGCGTACATAGAATATTAGAAAAAAAAAAAGTTAATTTAGTACGGCAAACTCTTGCGATCGTACAATAGATTTGTTTGTATAACATTTTATAAAACTTTTTTAATGAACTTTTAGATATATAACGTTAACATTATCGACCTTTCTCTATCTTTGCTACTCTCTCCAGGTGTGCAATGAGATGTCGATTGTTTGTTCCAGAATTAAACAGTTGCGAGAAATTAAAAAAAAAATGTTTATCAAAAAATGAATATGTGTACGCTCACTATATATGGTTGATCAGTTCTAAAACAGTGAAAACAAAAGCCAGTGTTTCAATGTTGGTACAAATTCATAATTACACACTATCGACGACTTTAAAATATGAAAAAAAAAATTAAAAAGGACTTCGTTGCCTATAACATCGCAGGCAACTGTGACACCGAAACTATACATAATAAGAAGAAATATGTAGCGACGGTTCGATATTTTACATGTTTTAATTTAAAAAAATCTCGTAACTATTGATAGTTCTCACATTTGTGTTCATGTACCAGAGATGAAACAAGCAACTGGCCCACGGGGGTATCAGCCAGAAGTTAGTTTACCTTCGACGTAATGAAAAGCAAACAACACATGGACTGTATGTGGCTTCTTGGCTTGGCATCTCTTGGCAATAACAAAGCGTGTGTCCGCCCGTTAACCAAGCACAACGTAGAAGTAACATCACGCCTGTAATCGCCGAAGAAGTTGGCAATTTGTAAAAAAGCTTATTATAAAGTAAATGATTATTTAAATGATAAACATGCTCGGTATGATGTAACTCCAGCTCCACAATAAATTAGCTCATGTTGTAATATTCTAATATAAGTAGATATGTACCCATTTTAAAAGATGCAAAGATGCATAAGCACACCTATGGAGTTTCTTTCGCCGCTTTTTCTCCATAGCGAGGCATCTTCCGAAGCGGTAGCATCATTTTGACGTACAAAAAGTGTTATTTCGAACCAATTTTGAATAAATGACATTTGAATTTGAATTTGAGTATAGTACCTAAATATTTGATTTATATAATTTGAGTATATACCTATATTTGATATCCATCGGGCAAAAATTCAGCCCCGAGCTACTATTAGAAACATCAAGATAGAAAAATGCTACTTGACCTGCTCTTTTCAAATTTATATGTAACTCTCTTCATACACGTATTAGTGCTCTAAAAAAATTAAAATAAATATAAACATACATGTATTGTTATAATAATAACGACATGTACTCCACTACAATTTTCTAGACTCGTGTACGTTGTATCTTACTGAATTAGCCTTAGGGTCCTACCCACGGTCTATTTGTCTTCATTGTGAGGAGACTCCTTAATGTTAATAACTTGTGTTCATTTTACAAATGGACGGTAGACTATGTCGGTCCACGTTACCTAAACATCATCGATGCTCTAAAAAGATCTTTGAATTAGTGGAATTAAATTAAATTAATTTAATTTATTGTATTAAAACGTATTGAACTTCAGCTGAGACGATTGTCGAAACATTTTAATAACACACAGTTACAACCCATTTTAAATTTCTTTAATCAGGAATTGCCATTCATTTGAATTTCTTAAATTGATAAATTATTTAAAGGTAAAACTTAAATCATAGTTTAACCAAAGGCTAAAGAACCGAACAGTACATGTTAATACGAAATATATCTATTATTACATGTACATTGACGTGTATACAGAGCACCTCAATGTCAGAGCCTGCAACAATGAATCCACTTACTTGAAGGAGCTCTACATCTCACGACTGTTTGTCTTTCATTCCGTCGGCGGCGCTGTACAAACTGAGCGCAAACAAGATCAGACACCGTGCGACTACCCGCAACGAAATGTCATTAAAGCCGTCATTAATTTTTAATCGTTTACAATTCATTACACTAAATACGACACATTATATACATACATATGTCGTAACATGTATAATTTTCATTTCTATTTAATGCTGTTGATAAAATCGCAACACGCATAGAAATTATTATTCGTAATAAGCCTAAAACCTCTAAAAATGAAAACTTTATTTTGTATATGTCGTAAAATAGATACCTATACGAAAATAGCAAGAAGCAACTACTCGTACAGTGCAAGCCGTACAGTCTACTTTTATAAATATTACAAATTAATTTTGTAATATTTTTATTTCTGTAATTTATTTATAAATAATTTTTATTCGACCAAACTTAATTCGAAAAACCCAAGCCAAGTAAGGATGTCCATATATTGCGATCGAAAGTATTATGACATTATCTGTGATCAGCCGTAAGTGATCTTCGTGCGGTCGTTTTTCGGTAACCCAATAAAGTGCTCTATATGTCCATTAAAGTACGGGGTAAAATAAAAATGTCATTTGTGATATCGTGGACGAGAGTTGAGAAAGAGAGAGAGAGAGAGTTTTTGATTAGTACCTACTAACGATTCACATTAGATTTAATTGCCAACCATTGCCAAATAATTTCCTACTGTTTGTTAATGTTTACGTTCAATAAATGACAGTTTTTAAGTAATATAATACAGAAGCATCTAGAACAATTTTGATTAAGAAGAGTGAGAATAATGGTGTCGAAAGTGCTACCGGTGGCAAACCTTAGTTTTTACCGAACTCTATATGACAGACGGGATCATAGGGATTAATGTATGCAAAATTTTCAACGTAAGAAACGATCGTTATATTTAGTGAATTGTCCAAATGAAATCGTTAGGAAACCGTAGAAATAAGTTATGAGCACTCGTATATTACGGTCAGGTAGCGGGCTCCGCCGTATTACGTTATCTCCGGGCGCCCGCAAGAAATTATCTAGCGGCCTTCCGGCAACCTACCTTATTAGATCATCGGAGCCCACATTATCATGTACACTTGTGGTTTACTTGAGTTATATCACGGTGGAGCTATTGGAACGAATCGGACAACATTGTTTACGTATTGACCACTTAAAAGATGCGAAACGATTGAAAAAGCAATTACTTTTTTAAACGTATCTAAATTCCTTTTTTGTAGATTTCACCAACTTTCAAATAAACTACAGCAGTTTTAACGTCTCCTCTACCATCTCGCTTCTATTAGCAGGACGAAGAACCTCGGATAGGTCTTAATCGGATCGAGGAAACTAAAAAAAAAACATGTGAGCTAAGCCAATTTCAATACAAACCGTTATCAAGAAAATATATCTGGCACATTATTTCTATAAATTGTGTTGAAAAAAACTCCGGTGCAGGTAAAATAAGGGTGCGGCATAGATTAAACCGTCAGTAGGTCGGTTATATTAGGCTTCCGGTCTCCGTCAAGGTTTGACGACCGTATTTAATGATAATAAACGGATCAACTGATTAGCGCGCTGTCAACAACGTAAACCCGGTCATGTGCCAACCATATAGCCGCACATGTGTCTGTCGGTTAATATATTGCAACCATTGTGGTACACCGGATAGCTTGAGCACGTGTAAGTAAGTATATTTTGCCTAAGAACGTGTATGAACCTAAAATATTACAATATAGAACATATGTCTGAAGATAAAAAATAAATTAGAACTATTGACTCAACCGGACATCGCTCAAGTTTTTGAATTATAGTTTTAGTCTTTATAAAATGAAAACTACTTATATGACGTCTGCGAACTTACGATTGACCAACGTGTTAAACTATGACCTAACCGAACCTTATAAAACTGATATCTGCATTGATTTCAATGCAGGCAGGCCATTCAGGCATATGTAAAGAATTTTCTTTACATATGCCTGAGAGCAGAATGCACTAAAGGATGGACAAAGAAACGTGGTCGACATTCCTTCCATTTTACTAACCAATAAATACAGAAATACAACGTACGAATAACAAACATATTCTACAATTTTTACTATGGGACCGATAAAACACTTTACTACACTGACGTAATTTTTACATTTCTCATTACTCATAACAATATCATTTGCATTACAATCTTTAGTACGCTAATATAACGTATTAAAACATACCTGCTACGAACAAAATGGAGGGAAAACGTTCGAAAATATTCAGTGGCGCATTGCATTGTATGCGGCAAAATGTAAAAGTTTCGGAACGCACTTGTTTGACTGACGACGAGTAACGAGTAACTACAGATAAGAGAAAATAGCAATATTATTACATGTTTAAAATGACAAGCGTGTCATTGGAAAAGAAAGTGTCGTGCACGTTCACGGAAAAAGCGCCAATGAAATAGATAGCCTGTACAAAAAATATGAAACCTATTACTTTAAGATCAAAAGTGTCACATTTGTGACATATGTCAAATAGAATTTTACCCTTATTTTTCTTTGGATACACTTATATACATTTTATAGTAACTTAATATAAAGTAGCCTGAATCTTCATTGAATACTTAACAGAAAATCATACGACTATAGAGAAACAAACATCAGATTGTAATATTTTATAATGAGAGCTTCTTGTATATTGTCCGGAGGGCTTTATCCTTCATAAAATAAATGATTAGTAATTTGGCTTAAAGAACATCTGGCCCCCGTGAATCGGATATCTACAAAGAGAATGACTGTGGTGTCCAAACGTATACAGTGAATACTATTAACGAGTAAATTTTGAAACTCGTTTAATCGTGCATCGTGCAACAACTAGGTCTCGCATTTTTTGGCAATTCTCATGAAAAAGTAGCGCAATTACATCGTATTTATAACCGTTGATGCCGATTTCATTAAAAAAATATATATATTTAGTTTTTTATTCTAAATTTGAGCACCTAAACGCAACGGTCGCCGAGTCTACCTACGTGTTGTGTACTTATCTTTGTTATCATAGAACAACATTTAAAATATACGAAAAAAAATCCCATTTTAATATTGTATAAATATAAATGCCCTACGAATTCATTCAGGTTTCTTAGTCTGTTTGACGTTCAAATAGCTCACTTCCGAGCGTATTTGTTAAACGATCCTTTATAACCTGACCAACGTACCACCAATTTTCAAAGCTGAGCTGTAATGATAGCCACTAGATGTAACTCCATACTACTACATAACGTGCCATCACCTATTCACGTGCTATGAAACATTACAGATACCGTAATATCACGCAGAGGTAGGCAGAGGAGTGCAGTACACTCCCAATATTATAGATGTATTAACAAAACTTAATTACATTTGTTTGCCATATATTTAAAACATTGATGACGCTTCATTCAATAAAGTATGAAGTATGTTGAAGCGCACGTCGTTATTGAATGTACGCCGAACAAAAGACTCCAGAAAGCTCGAGAGCCCGCCGTTTGCGAATCGTGAATTATTTTAAATCGGAAATAATTAAGTGCCGACCAAACACACTGGTACCTCGCGGAAATATCACATTTCACGCAAAACCAGACATGAAGGTAATTGGAAAACTAAAGTGCTTTTTGAATATGCACCGGCGATCGACAACAGTGGTGTTTCAACATTTACATTTAATGAAACACTCCACGAGTTTTATTGGTGTTTCTTTTTAAAATAATAATCTCGACTTTGTAAGAGAAAAATTTTAATAGTCCGTGTTAAATACATACAGGTAAAACTCTGTGAGAGTAGGCAGAAAATAGTGGGATTTATATAGGATACGATCTTAAAAAATCTCTTTCGTCTTTCCTTTGAAATATGTTTGTGAGTACTAGCGGGTGTAAAACGAAATTTAATATTAGGTTATATTTTAAGTTAATTAGATCAGAACTAAATATTCTTAATATTGTATAGGTACTTATATGTAACCAGCTGATAGTGGCGTTTCCATCTGCTTTGTTTATTATATTAATAATACATGATAATTATAAAGAAGACATCACAAAAAATATTGAATGTATAAATGTACTTTGATAGATAGTCTTAAAAAGCCCCTTGCAATTTTTCACTACTTTAATAACTCTCCATTAAATAATGATATAGGTATAATTTTGGTTTACGATAAGAATCAAGTGTATAAGAGATGAAAATAGAAAATCGTACTAAATCTATTCAGTAGTTTTTGCGTGATGCGTGCACGACAGACCTGTACCGTCTTAACATAGAAGATATGGCCTAGCCTCGGTAGTATCGGAGCGTCATTACAGCTCAAATCATCACGCTGTAATTAATAGCGTATTAATACGGATCTCCGTGACCAGAGGACAGACCACGGTACAAGATTTAAAATTTAAGTGGTCATAAATTTCAAGTGCAAAATTTTCAATAAAACGGCCAGCGCGATTGTGATCATTAATTATTATAATGTACGCGGTCCAACACAATTTGCAAGTTTATCAGATGAATTCGAATGAACGGTTACATGTTACAAAACGCGTTAACGATACGAATCATCAATCCTTAGTCTTTTTAGAGATTTACAATTGATTTATAAGTTTTGTTTGATCGCTTTCGTCTACCCTTTATGATTTGTCGATCTAACGACTTATGAACAAAACATAATATACGCAACTCTCACGTGAAAATGAAACACGTGTAAATTATTTAAGAAATATTTACATTAGAGACAGTTACGAAGACGCCGTAAAAAATCTCATAAATGTATCGTAATACCACATGTATTCTAGTTTCTTGGCGGGGTTACTTTCGAAGCAATATCGTTTTTTTTGAACGAGAAATTATCATAACGGGGTTAGATCTAACTAAAACTGCAAGGTTGACACTATATTTGCGATATATATATATATATTGTTTACGCACAATTAAACTGGCAGTATACTTTCTACTATAAAAAAACTGTACTTTAATTTATATATTTATGTATATGTAGGTGTAGTATATGTATAATAAACACGTGAAAACATATCTTGGTCTCATATTTTAGGCAGATTACGGACAGGAAGGTCTGCAGGTAACTA
>DWMG01004595.1:0-10807 GCA_018244855.1 Elbella merops | reverse complement strand
ATTCTTTTGTAACACCTTATGCTAAGGGATACAAGGGCGTACTTAATGCCTAATGGCATTTTCTTCCAGTCAACCCTGTCATTTTACGTCAATTTTTTTGTTTAATTTTAAATCTGGAATATTGTAAACAATAGTAGCCGCCCGCTTTGAACGAGGCAGTCGTGGTGTGGCAGACCAGGCGTGGTGTTACGTTTATTACTATAAGCGGATATCTTGATTTTCACCGTAACGCGAGTCCTATCGTACCTTGATTTTGTGTAGTTTATATGAGTTTTTATTACGGGCAATCTTTATAAAACGATGTTAATAATTATAAAACAATTAAATATGAAATCTGAAAATTGACTGCCTCGTTGCAGGCGCGACTGCCGATCGGGAGGTCCTATGTTCAAATCCCGGGTCGGGTACTATTGGATTTTTTCTAATTTACAATTTCTAGTAGTGACTCGGAGTCTGGATGTGTGCCCGGTGTATGACAATAGGCTCACCACATATTTCATTGCGGGACTGAAACGTAACTGGTGAAACGTAGAAGTGTAATACACTCCTCTGCCTACCCCTTCTGGGATTACAGGCGTTATGTTAACACAGAAAAACATTAAACAAAAGGGTAAGATTAGTTAGGTAAATTAATCCTTAAAATAAAACGAAGTACCTAAATGCCGTTCCGGGGACGTATTAGGTCTACGTAGGGGGACGGTATTAGGGATTTACTAGTAGGTACCGTTAGTTACCGATTCTATTTTATGATTGTTTTGAATCTTCACCATCATCAGCCTATCTCAGTCCACTGCTGGACATAGGCCTACCCCAATGAGCGCCATCGCGCCCTGTGCTCGGCTCGTATCTTACGTAAATACAGTTCATTCTAATAAAAACAATATCTAGATAAGACAAGTATATGAATGTTTATTTAGTTGAAACACCTCGTCCCGAGAGCGACGTCCCATCTCTAAATTTTGAAAATGGTCAATTGACGCAACTAATTATTGATTCCGAATGAGAGAAATGGATGTTGTTGTTTCTTAGAAAAACTACAGTAGTGGACGACGTTACACTTGGGGATGGAATTTGGCGACTGTACTTTACTATTGTATTTTCCTAAGTTCGACTTTCTAGTGGTGGCTGGTCTAGCAGTGGCTTGGATCTGTGCTCGGTGTATGGCAATAGGTTCACCACCATTCCATGTGGATCATTAACATACCTGGTGAAACGTTGGAGTATACTGCGCTCGTCTGCCTAACCCCTTCGGGGATTATAAACGTGGTGTTGCGTTTAGATTGTAAAAGAAACACTGAAGAAGTAAAACTACTTCATATTATCCTTGATAGTATACTTCATTTACATCCTAGTGTTGTCGTTTCACAAATACATTTTAAGTAACATGGCAAGAATAATATAAAATTTAGTCTTGAAAATATATTCCATTAATAATGATCTGGAGAAAAATTACATTCGGGTTTACCAATTTCGCACATGTTTGCGTCTTTCTATGATTAATCGTCATTATTATCATTGTTGCTATCGTCATGGTCGCTATCGTCTTCATCATCATCTCATATTCTAACAATAGTACAACATAACATATACTGAGTCAACATGGCGTCTATATGTTCTCTATCGACTTGTTGTCACCAATGACAAAGGTGAAATTTACACTGATCGTTTCATAGAGATATTATATATAGAGTGGGGAAGACATACTGCCTGTAAGTGGCAACATCCGACGATCGCGTTAACTATCTCTGTCTATTTCACTTCTGACGCCACTCACGCTAGCGGTACCTGTGCGTGCGCGAGTAGAGAGAGATAGATAATGAAACTCATTTGCTTTTTCTTTTTTTACGATGAACACATTTTCGGTTGGCTCCCCTAATCTATGTATAATATACATCATCATCATCAACATTATCAGCCCGTCCACTGCTGGACATAGGCTCGCGCCCGCTCCGCTAGTATCTACTAATAAATCCATTGAAATTTTTTGAGAAAAGAAAGTTATGTTTCTATGTTATATATAAATATTTTTGTTTCCAAATGATTTTCCTTATTCGGTACAAAACTATCCGATATTTTTGTGAGTAATAATTTGATGCCCGTTGTTATATTTTTGTTTTTATAATTTCACCGTCTTTAAAGGATTTTAATAAAAATGGTTGAGATAAAGTTCATCTTTTTTATTTCGTACATTGTAACAATTAAAATTTTAGTCTTAGTTACATTATCAAAAGCATTTTCATCTTTTCTGGTCAGTTTTAATTTCGAATTGATCTAAATTTAATTTCTCTTATTTAGTAACGTAATGTAATATCGCTTGTAATCTGATGGGGTAGACAGAGGAGTGCAATACACTCCCACGTTTCATCATTCACTCAGTGGTGAGCCTGTTGCCGCACACCAGATCAGACCTCGAGTCACTACGAGATATTTCTACTACAAATTACAAAGTAGTATCGAATACTTTGCGATTTCATTTAAATTTAACACAATATGGGTTCTACGTAGGTACAGGGGGCTGTAAATAAAACACAATATTATCCTTTATTTTCCTTTATCGCATCATATTATCCTTATATGCTATATTTCATATGTAATTATATTATTAATTACCTATACGTAGGTACGGAGTATGTATGTGTATAAGTACAACTATTATTTTCATTTTTATAATTTTTAAACAAGAATTGAACAATAAATAAAGTCAATGGATTGCGTGGAATGTTGCGGAAAATTGTTTATAACAAGCACTTGTGACTAAGTTTAAATACAATTTTTCGACCGTATGTTTGCTAATAACGCATTTTATTGCATCACACATCGTTAAGTTTCTCATCCATGACGAGCAAAAGGATAATTTTCCGCAACATCTTCATGCACCAAGGAAAGAGATTTTCCAAAAGAAAAAAAGAACAATGAAGAGAAATATCAACACACGAGTCAAAACGTAACAGACAAGCATAAAAGACTTACTTTTATATACTTAATATACTATTTCATTTAACGCTACGTTTTTTTCACTAAATTTATGCGAGCTTAAAATAAATTATAAATAAATAATAAAATAAAAAAAAATAAAAACACTAAACGGGGTATAAAATTGAGTGCGTCCTATGACCGGCTTGTTTTGCGATTGTTTATTTGCAAATCGCACAAGCACCCGCATCCTGCAAGTGTACAGTATTTGCCTCCCTTTGGAGAAGTTCGAGTGCCGGCCGCACGTACAGCACACAGCCTTACTATATAGTACATAGTGGGTACGAGTGTGTGAGAGCCGCAGTAGGGTTAGTAGTAGTAGTAGTAGTAGTAGTATTTTTTTTTAATAAAAATACAAAAGGGAAAGTTAAAATCACTAACATCTCATGGTCGAATATTAAGTTCGAAAGATCACATGGCTTTTATTAATTTAAAAATGATAAGCATGGAGATTACACGCAATTAAATGTTGTGTACGTTCGTCGAATCGTAAAACGTAATGAGCAAAATTAATTTATTAGTGATTGTATTACTTAAATCTATAGACAACACCCATGGACGGTAGAAAAAATAGTGGGAAATAGATTTAGAAAGAGAAATTAGGAGGTGCGTTACGACATTTCCAATTCACGACAATTTTTTTTTCTTTAATCTCTTAAATAATACGATGGGGCCGATCGAACGTGGTGGCGCCCATCAACGAAATTGCTAGCGGTACGTGAAATAAACAATCTACGATACGCCTATTGTATTATTATTGCTGAGACTCGCGCGGCGTTTCAAGTGACAACGGACTCGCGTGCACGTGGTACACGTGCACACCCAGCCTGCACCGTCCACGTTTGTGATGACGCTGTTCAATTGATAAATATGTCACCGCAGCCAATTGTTTCGTGCTTTTTAATTTGAGGTACAAGTTTAATTCAATTTTTAAATATGTGTTTTTACAGAGAGGTATCTTGAATACATTTGTAATTTCTTATTATTATTATGCAACGGAATTTAATTAAGACAATACGTAAATCCATTATGGAAACAAGGCCACATCTTATTTATTGTTTTTAAATCTAGAATGCTTTTGAAATTGATTATAATTATGAAAATAAAACTAGGGTTTGGACTTTTAGAACTGTCGTATATAACTATTTACTGTCAGACTGTAGGTTTTTATTTATATATTTATGTTTTCGCTTTATTTAAATCCAATATATCTAGTTCATTTAAAATGAATATATCATACTTAAAACATCACCAGATTATCTTGCGTAAATCTCTTTCGTGCAGACCCAACCATGTCGGTTCTCACTTCAAACGCCGAGACAGTAATTTTAAAGGTATTGCTAAGTTTGAGACGAACCAGACTCGTTCTACTTGACACGAAGAATCATTAATACATCACATCCGAACGACCGGAAGTGACCATTCTTTGTTTATAAACAACAAACGAAAACATCGATGTGAAATGGCACATCTAAAACATGAAGGTATTTAACTTTTATTAATGCCATAGCAATTATAACGTGACTTGACAGTTTATGTATCGAGTATTGTACAGTGTATGTATCGAGTAATTCACGGATATGAAACATCGGTACAGTAACCGCTAAAAACGTATATTTATGAATTGAATATGAATATTTATAAGGGATAATACACAATATCCCTTTTGTACTGGATGTGACACATGTGTTGATATAGTTATTTGCATTATTTTTGTGCTGTTCTTTCGGTTGTTACATCGCAGTTACAACAGAAGAATGGTCGCCTCGCAGCCATTAGAGAAACAAAAAATACACTACAAGATACGATGGACACAAAATATCCATTCATTTTATACATTTCGAAAAATATTTCATATTTATACTTTTTGTGTTTGAAAACAATGTTCTCTAAGCACGCGACACGTGTTACAACTACGACACGCAAAAGTCTAGCCATTTCTAAAACGTAAGAGAATCTACGAGATTTCGTGAACATAATACATTGAACTATAACATTATTCACGAACTACATTCTATTCTTTTACAGCCCCGAATATAAAAACAATAATACACATCCCTTTTAATGTTCCCCTGGGATATCCCACAATGAAATTAATATTATCACGCGTTGCGCCCTTCAAAACTCTCCTTGTGTAATGTCAAAATAAAAATCCAATCGCTAACATCCAATGTCACAGATAGAACCACTTGTGTTATTTACAAAATTATCAATCGATATTGAATATAAATGGAAACAGCGTCGGAAAATAAATGTAAATCGCGCGCCCGCCGACGTCATATTCAAGGCTGTAAAATGTAATGTTTAGAATCTCTCTTAGAGGATTAATATTAGTTCAAGTCTGAATTGGTGTTATCCATTATTACTGAAACACGGTATATATAGAAAAGATGATAAGACAGAAGGAGAAACCAACAATTTTCTTTTGGCACTTAGTGTGTTGAAAATGGTACTTCCATATATTCGGTATAAAATACGTTGACCATTATTATTAATAATAAAGATACAAATGTAGGTCAGTCTGTCTGTTTTCGTATTCAATTCAAAATCGCCGAAGAATGGTATAAAGATATGGTTATCTTTTGAAGGCAAGCAAAAGATACCGGTTAATTAGGGTAGATGTCAGCTCAAACTACATATAAAAGAAGAAGAAAAGATGAAGTGGGAAAGGGATAATAGGAAATTAAAATTCCACGCAAGTGAAGTGGTTAATAACAAAAACTTTGTTTTTTTATAAATAATCAATTGTTTATGAAGCAGTAAATGACAATGCGGGTTAAGTACCGCGATCGCAGCAAACATTGTTGTCTGCATTATGAAGAACTGTGACTTTAGCTCATAGCGGTTACGGACGTGTCACAAATGTTTACGCATCATTACGCTTTATTGACCATTGCCCTAAATGGGTCGTGTTCGTGTCATTTCGTGTATTAATACGTATTTACTTTATAATATTTGTACAAATGATTTGGAGATACCATTTCCGCACATGCGACATCTACGAAACCATACAGAATGTACGAGCACTATACGTGACAAGTTTTATATCAATAAGGCATTTTATAAGATTTCCATCGAGTCGGAAGGGTTTATAACCAACGCCAAATCTACACTAAAAGATCTACGTACATGTCAAGGTTTAAATTTTCTTAAAAATTTTTTTTTTTGGTGTTATTCGTTGGGACTTAAGTTTTATATATATACCATACCTTATACAATGGAGTCAACACAAAATGAAAACGTAACTGAAAATTAATTTTCAAAATTAAACAATTAATATTTCAATAGCCTATCTAAAAGATATACGTACGTAATGCCTAATTAATGTTATTACCGAAGATAATTTTTGTTTGTATAATATATAATTATATTAATTTTATAATTCTCGCAATTTACCTAGCTAACACGAGGTTACCTGACCCTCTATGTATCTTAGCTGTATGCATGAATGTGGTACCTTATTTATCTACTTATCTAGCGTATCTTATATATGTATAATAGAAGGAAGTTCATAGCAACAAGAAAGGCAACGACTCGTCCATTTTGGATGCACCACACAACGGTCGGCGGTCTTACAGTTACATTATTAATTTACCTTAACTTTACGGATATATGTATGTATGTACGCTTACCTACCTCAAGCAATAGGCGAAAATTAATTCATTTTTTTCATCAATATAATATATGATCATTATAATTCTAGTCATATATGGTGACTATATCTAAATTTTATCTATCTATCCTTTTGTTTTACATTTTTGTGATATAGTTATTCCAGATTGTCTAAGAGGTCCAACCTCGTTTCGTGTTTTGAGCTGAAAAAAATAATCTCTCGTTTTTGTTCCGTTCCGTCTCCCTTTACTACTCATATAAACGTCATTAACATAATATCCACATACCCATTTTTTTCTTACTCAAAACACAACGATTTCCTTTCACGATTGACAGGATCAAATAAATTGACTTATCGATTCATGTCTTAGCCAAAATGAACTAAATTTAGTATAGATTTATTAATATATAAATATCTTAATATAAATACCTAGCGATATGTCTGACAGTTCGACTACACGCATCAAACAATAACAGCTAAATAGAAAACGAAACTGTTGCGTTAAATCAATATTCCCTTCAATATAATTTATAAAATACATCGATTATAAAATATTGTATGATCCGAATCGACGCAGAAAGTCGCGTTGTCCGTCAAAAAGTTTCAAAAAAGACATACAGTAGTATAGACTACTTTTAGAACACTAATTGATCGACCTCACACGAGGTGTTAGCGAGTTTATTTAAAAAAATAAAAGTTACACGTCAAGGAAATATTAAGCAAAAAAGAAAAGTAATGAATCTTGAGTTTACTCAGGAAAGAAATTTCGAATCACTCTCCTGCGCCGCCATTTTTAAACTAACTACAGTAAACGGTTAAATGCTCTTACTTGCTACACAATAAATATTTTTTCTTTCCTTAAATCGTAAATAAATCTAATATTTCGCTACGTTTCTGTAATTTTTATTCTCAAAGTTCTTTTTGATCTTTAAGTATCCATTAATAGTTAGACACAACCATTTTTTTAACAGTAGATAGATATAATAATCATGATTTGTCTATAAATTATGATTCTGAATTTGGCAATATTACGGAATCCAGAGAAAGAAACATTGGGTGCGTTTATAGAGCAAGCCGGCTTCCTGCGGACGTCCAACTCGTGGCGTGAGTTTACTGAAGCTGATACAAATCGCGTGGCGGAAACCGATGCCCGATTCCTCTATAAACCAACACCCATGGAAAGAAAATAAGTCGAAATTCTTTGTATAGCATTCGTCTAATCATATATTTTAAAAACTATTTTCGTATTCGATCTTACCTTCCTCGCATAAAAAATGTCTTATAAAACGTCTCACTCGTGATGGGACCTTGCCTATTTTTCAACTAGATTTTTTCCTACTAAACATTTTTCCAAAAATCTACATTTTTTGTCCACTAATCTTACACTAATCTTGTGCTATCAGATGTTTGGTTCTATATTCCTTCGGTGGATATCCGCATCAGTCGTGGAAATGTACTATGCGTGGAAGAGTACATTATTTATGACGCATCTACTGTGTCACATTGACGTTTGTATTTCAGCAGTGGAACCATAGGGCTAATGTGACAAACGAATACATGTACTTCGCCCTAGTATAAAATATAAAAAATTGACCGAAAAATGCAAAACACAGAATGCCAGTGCGAACGCATGTACTTGTAAGTACAAGCACAAAAGTTCTGAAGGTCTCACCGCTGTCAGGTACACATAAATTGACGACGTTGAGGATCAGTTCTGGATATTTGATGCAGCCGACTCTGAAAACTAAAATACGCCGTGTATTCCAGTTTTCAGACTTAGAGGACAGTATTCAGTACTATAAATAAGTGTCTTATAAAATACCTCCAGCAATGTCAATTTCATATAAATGCACATGTGCGGTAGATTAACAAAAATACAGCGTGCGCCGGTGAATCGTGCAACATATACATAATAAGTCATATTATTAATGACGGTCAAAAATTATAGCACGCCCTCCACACGTATTACATTTTCCACAAAATATATATTTCACACAAAATTTCCACTGTGTGTAATTTCCGTTTTCACATTTTCCGCAACCGTTTGGCCCGCGTGACATTGATATATAACTTAAATCTACCTTATCCATAAACTTATATTGATTAACTATATATCTTCTAAAAATTATTCTTTTATATATCCAAACGCATTGGTGATGCAGTCACAAGCAGAAGAATGAAATCATAGTATATTTCGTTAGCATGACTCACATTTTTTCATTTCATATAACTTTTTTTCATCGAATGTCGCCGCTCGGGCAAAAGCTTACATGGTTATTTTAAAGGCTTTCAGCCTTGTCACCCGCTGCGTATTGCCTGCCGCCTCAAGAAGAGGAAAAGTTAGAAAAACACAGATAAAGTAAACTTTCAAAAAGTCGAAATAACTATAAAATTGCCAACATAATTACTAAGTAAAATATATTATTTGTAACTCCACCATAATAAATATAATTAGTCTTAAAAATACTTAGAAATATGACTGAAATCTTGACAAACTATACAAAACACAAAATCAACTTCTTTCCAATGATAGATATAAGTCGATATTATAAGTGACTTATCTGGTAAAATGGCTAACATTTTCCACTAGTTCAACATATTGTCTGGAATGTACTTGTGATATACTTTTGAGCACAAATTCTGGACTTTTCATTTATCAGTAATGTTTAATTAGTAATCATTTCCATTGTCTCATATTCATACGTGGCGACTTAAAGGCGACTTTTATAACATTGTGCGCTTTACGACATTTATCAACTATATATGCTTTTTAGCCATTCTGATATTCGGCATTTGTACGGCTAGAGTTAGATCCGGTACCCTCTGTTTGACAACAATCGGTAAGCAAAATGTATGGTGCTATAACCTCAAATTTCTAAGCACATCACTCATGGAATGTCTCAGAACACTTTACATCTTAATGATTTCCGCTTGGTGAACACCAATTGTACATAAGCACACCCCAAACATTTTTAATACCACTTCCGTAACCACAGCGATGTCACAAAATGTAGATGTCGGGTGGTACGTATTTAAAGTTTAGTGACTCGAGTCATATTTTTAAGTCATAAATTAAAAATAAATGTTTACATACATACAGAACGAACTTAACAAAACTTAATATTAACTTTCACCTAAGTAGTAAAATTTCCTGAAAATATGGCACTTCAGATCACCAAATGACTAGAGCACGCAAAATGACAGTAAGATATACATGTATGTGTCAAAAATACAACCGAAAGCGAACAAAAGCATTGAATACAACTAATACGAAACATACCTTCGAATACACAACAACATGATGAATACGAATGATAAATAAAACGCATCTAACGAACGATATTTTAAACAAATCATAATTTAAAAACCATTTGAAATATAATAACAATAGAACATGTCTCTGAAATTTATAAATTTCCTTTTAATGCTTTTTGATTTTGAATTAATTGTAAATTAAACTCCTTAAAATAATAGAGAACAGTTATAAGTAACATACAGTTACTTATTGCAGACGCATCGCTACTTTTAAAAATTTGAAAGTAAAACTGAGATCTATAAAAAAAATCCCAACTTATCAAATGTATATTTGAATTACTTGACAACAGACTCTATTTTATTATATTTCATTGTAACGTCAACTCCGAATCGAATAGTCACGTTAATTACGCAAATATACGAACAGACAAAATAAAACAATGCAATAAAACTCTCAATTAAACAACATCAATATGATTAAGAACTTAATTAAGAGTAATCTTATAAATATATATATATTCTAATCAGATTATACATCGTGCAAAGAAAGCGTCGAATACAGAGCGACACTTAGAATACAAGCGGAAAATTAGAATACAAGCGAAAACGTAGAATTCAAGCGAAAACGCAAAACACAAATTAAAGCATAGAATACAACTGATGAGATAGTATTCTAAGGGAAATGTTCGCAGTTTCTCTGAAGACAACAGCAGGCCTCGGGCGGCGGCCGCTGGCCTCACACCAGCAGGCTCGGGGCCAGCCACTCGTCCTCACCGATTTGCTGCAAATGTTATACGTTCCATAGTTAACAGATACAGATAGTTTTAAGCAGTTTATCACATTACATTATCAGGCATCTGATTTCTATTTTTTTTGTTCAACCCATTAGAATTTCACTGTTGGAATACGGGTCTCCTCTCATATTGAGAGGGTTAAGGCCGTAGTCTGCCACGCTGGCCAAGTGCG
>DWMG01004594.1:0-10808 GCA_018244855.1 Elbella merops | reverse complement strand
ATTTGTACAGAAAAATTTAGGTTATAACAGTCCATTATTAGCCGAGAATTGAATCCAGGATCAGCAGTTGCCCTTGCAACCACTCGACCAACGAGCCAAGTATTATAGATGAGTAAATTTAACTTCATTTTCCTAGAATAGGTAGTCTGAAGGCATGTATATTGAATTATCATCAGGCCATAGCATTTAATGATTCGAAGCATCTAAGAATCACATTATCATCATGTTTACCGATGAGCGACCGGCAAAGCCCCGTACGGAAATTTTCTCCCCGCGATGAACTCCACGAAATCCGGACAGTGTATTATATCAGAATCCATTTCCAAAATGTTGGCGAGAGCTTCTTCAGATGCGCAAACTAATCGCACATTCCGCTCGAGAGGCCGAGGCGTGGCCTGGTGTTAATGAAAATAGAAGGTGAACGTTGGAATTAAAGGTCCTGAAATTCTAGATTCAGTTTAAACAATTTTTAGCAGGTTATTTAATAATGGAAGTAGTAGTAGTAAGTAGTATGCGGGAGTAAACCAAACAGTAGTGTTATTTCATGATGGAATAATTAACAATAGTATGATGTTATTAATTATAAAGGTATGGCAGTATTAAGATAATTATTAATGGCAGTAACTAATCAGGATCAAGTTAACTACCCGCATTTTTTTTACTAATCCTTACATTACTTACAACAAAATGCTTCGGCAAAGAGAGATGCATTGTGATAGGATTGAAGTGGAAAGGATGATTGATCGCCTCTCTCTTCGTCTCTGATTAAAATAGTAACAAGAGAATACTCAGTTTAGAGTTTAAAAAACTCATTGCTTGTCAAAGAAATTTTGCATATAAGAACATATTGACATATAAGAGCATTAAAATATGTACTCACGCCATTAATGATTTGCTTAAAATTTATGTAATTGTAGAATTTGGTTATATATATAATTCTTCGTTATAATGCTGACGATATGTGAAACGATACTGTGATGAATAGTTAAAAGTGAAAATAATTAAACGTAGGAGTTTACCTCGGAGTACACTATATTATTAACATTTATCTTGATCTGATCATGATTTTCATCGATCGGCAACAAAATGTATTTGGGATATTGACTGAATCTCCATTCTGTAAAGTTTTTCTTGAGTAAAGCAGATTCGCCTTCAATTTTCATGACGAAAAATTAATTTAAAAAATAATAATTTATCTGAAATGTGAAATATTATATGCTGACTGATGAACGATTTTACGAAGTTTGTTGTGATTTATAACACTGGATAATTTAAAAAATAAAATGTAATGAAATGTCATTGAAAATTGTTTTTATTGATGAACGAATATGTAGAAGCTGCTATCAGTTTGTGAATATTGTCGGTATATTGTAATAGTTGATATCATGGCTACATCCCAAGCTGTGGTCAAAATTTAAAAGTCTTAATATCTGGTTAAGATTATGGTTGCTATTTGGACGCAACACCACAATAGCTTGCAACGGCGACGCCTAAAGTAATAAATATATTAACTTCACCTCTTATAACGTCTACTTTAGCAAATTTGACGATTAAAGTGATAAATATGTTATCAGTTATTGAAGCTCTTTTATCGACTGGTTTCCCTAAGCCAATCTTCGTATGAATCAATCGATTATTATTAAGTCCGATTTCATTAAAAAGTATGTGATTGATAATTCAACCACTTTAATAAATTTTACGAAGTTATGTCAAAATCATTTGTGTTTTTAGTGTGTAAAAGTTTCTTAAACGATCGTATATGTGTTATTTTATAGCTGTAATAAATACATACTGCAAAAACTGTAATGGTAATAGAATTAAAAGCGACTATACAAAATTATATTATGATGGCTGAATAATTCCTACATCTAAGAATTTTAAGAAAGAGTGTTGTCATTGTTAAATGTCATACACATGTGTTGTCATTGTTATATGTCATACATATGCGTTTATGTCATTTCGATCAATTCTGGAAACAGAATAGCAAAAATAAAATAATATTTCTTTAATTAAGTAACTTTAGTGATAATAGAAATTATCTTTACAGAAAATTTTGACACGTAATACATTGATCACAGACAATGGTGTATACAGGAGAATATCTGAAGGAGAAGTTAACTAAAGAATTGGAGGCGGTCCATGTCGTAAGTTTTACCATTTATTTGTGTTATTTTATGTTGCTATTTTTATTATTTTGCTGCTATTTTTATTATTTTACTATCTATGCTATTTATGACAGCAATTTAATTTTTCTGTGCTTGACTAATAATAGTCATATTTATTATTAATATACCGTCACGCCTTTCAAAGAGTATTACAGTAATAGATGAAAAGGTGTTAGAAAATACTATAATAAGGATCATTGTAGCAGTGTACTATATCCCTCTGCCGACCTCTAAGGGGATAATATAGGTGTGATATTATGTTATGTACTTACCGCTAAACTGGCTGGTCATGGCCACAACCACATCAGGAATAAAATACAACAAATTCAGTTAATAATCTTTCTCTATCTACAGGAGGTGGTCGATGAAAGTGATGGTTGTGGGGGAAAATTTTCAGTTCTCATTGTTTCTGATAAGTTTCAAGGGAAGCCATTACTGGCTCGTCACAGGTGACTCTTTTTATATCATCATTGTCAACCTCACTAAGGGGATTTCATCCATATTAATTGTACTCGAGATATAGGTTGGGGATCACAGAGCACAATTTTTGACGTCATCTATAATGCAGCCTGTGAACGGCCAGGGTGTTTAGCTTTTCATACAGTTTGTGGTTATAAATAAAATTTTCTGTTTTGATTCTACAAGTATTAATAAGTTTATATATATTGGGTTTTCAATTAAATTATGTAATTGATTTATTTTGCTGAACACAACTGTTAAAACATTAAGCTACATAAATAAATAATATGTAATCCCTTGTATCCCTTAGTTTAGGGTGCTACAAAAGTTTAAATAAATAAATAAATACGATTCAGTTTTGTTCACATTGTATGATAAATTTATATAAAGGTAGAAAGAATAGTAAAAAGTAAAAAAATCACTAAAAGACACTAGTTAAACAACAGCTTACCTGCTTGATAGCTTCATTGATCTAGTGGTTGTAAGTGTGAATCATGATCCAGGGTGGCCAAAATATGATTGGGCTTTTCTTACTAAAAAATTGTGTCTGGTTTATGGCAATAGGCTCCCTGCCTATTCCATGGTGGTAAAAATAACTGTTGAAACATGGAAATGCTACAATACACTGCCTACCTTTTTGAGGAAATAAACATACAAAATATTTGTAAGTTTTATTGCCAGAACATAGACCATTTTGAAACTAAGAAGTACATTTATGTTTTTACATGTTCCTGTTGTACATTACAGGCTAGTCAACTCAGTGCTGCAAGAAGAACTCAAATCAATACATGCCTTCACTCAAAAGACACTCACAGTGGACCAGTGGAATTCTCAAAAATAGTCTCAAGGATCTAGAAGTACAATTCTTTTATAAGTTGTTTGTAAGGCTGATTAAAAATGTAATGTAATTCAAATGTTGTCTTTATTCAAAAACAGTTTTACTGTTCCCAACAGTGAAATTGTTCAATTTCATTTTTTTAAGAGGAAATCCATTTGGGTCTCCACTTAAAATGAGAAGGGTTAATTAAGGCTTTGGTGTTCATAAATTAATATAAAAGAAACTGTTATTTGTACAAAAACAAAATATTTCTATGGAATTGATGAAAAGTTTTCCACAAAATAAGAGCAAAATAAAAATGCTGCCTTCATTTACATAAAGTCTATTTTATTTTAATGCAAAGTAATAGAAAAAAACTAGCATTATTTTTAAAATGCCCTTTGATTGAACAATTTTTTTCTTGTTCATACAATATATTACTAGTTTTATTTTTTGTAAAATTAAAGAAACTGCCCGCCCTATAAAGGTAAAAGAAAACTACCGATAAATATAAAAAAAAGTTTATTCGAAAATAAAACCAAACGGGTTTAATTTTAAACAATAGGGTATTACAATTATATTAGTAAAGCGCCTCATAGACGATCAATTGCAGTTATTTTGTATTAAACCAACTGTGAATTTATTTTTAAGAGGTCATACACATCGATAATTGCCATCGATTCGCTTCAAGTCGCTTTACATACGAATATATTCGAGAAAATAGTAATAGAAATGATTAAATATACAATCAGAGGATTAACTTCACTGAGCTTTGAAATTTTATTACACAAAATTAAAATCATACTACAGATAAATAGGAATATAGAGTGCGATATTGTCGTAATTGGACTCCCGAGAGTCATTGTGAAATGAGATACGATAGAGGACACCACATTTCAAATATAAGACTTTTTTTAAATATATTGATATGTTTGAAAGAGCAATATTTATTATTTATGATATACAGAATATGACAAAAATATAAATGTTTGTTCAATTTTTTACCGAACAGCCAAAGTGTTAAATGAAAAGTAAATTTACGATGGCAGCGAATATGATTCTTGCAATGTATATTTTTTTCTAACAATAATCATCTCTTAAATAAATATTTGAACTGTGGTACACTTATAAATAGTCAAATTATATTGAAGATGTTTAAATAATGACAACTAATTTCCATTTTACAAAACGTAAGTACTATCAGTTGACAAAAATATTTCGACAATTCATTTTTATAGTGGCAATAATAACCGGTGTGCTATTTGATTTGTAGTCTGTGCTTCAGAGCTTAAAGTTCAATGGACGTGCTTTATTATTTAAAAAAAGGAATATCAGAACCGTTCGAATGAAAATATCAAAATAATACATTTTAGAGTACATGTTTGAAGAGACGCATAGAACTTATCTAATAAGTGCATTGTTATGCAATAATATTTGGAATCTATTTTTGTCACTAAATCTATAAATAATTCAGGTTTAATCTCTCATACAATTCCCATTCAGCCGCCTTTCCATAATTAAATAGTAATTAGCATCTATAAAATACGCGACATTACAAAATGAATGTACAAGTTAAATATAAAGGATCACTAGTGTATAAATCATATCAAAAATCATTAAGGGCATCAGACGAGTTTAATCTATAAAATCAGGTCAATGGTAAATAGACATTTACCACTTAGACATAGTTTCAGACATGTATTTCTCTTACGACTAACGAACGATTTAGTGATGAGGCGAGTACCCAATTCATTAAAATAACAAAACATACTAATGTAACAGCGTGAATACAAAAATAAATATAGATATAAGCAAACATGCCATAAAAACCAACATTACTAGTTGGCATAATGTAACAATATAATTATGTCATTATAAACAATACCACCCAGGCGCGCAGTTTGGCGCCCTTGAAACAACGATTTCAAACATGGCCGCACCTCACCACAAGTGCAATAAAGACGAGCATGCAATACGATATGTATTAACGTGCATTAAATTTTAAAGTGAACGACTAATTCTAGTTTTAACAATGTAATAGGAGAACGAAATGCGTAAATAAATGCAATATTTAAGGAAATCGATAACACTACAAATACAGGTACTACAGGTACGTGTAACGTTTATGTAAATTTTATCTAAAATCTTACGATAATCTACCGTTTGCAACCAGAAACCGTAATTAGCGTAATTGCCGCTCAGTTGCCTTGACATTCCAACATGTAGGACCAACGGTTAAATTTAAAATTCAAAAGCAAAATTAAAACAATACCGAAACACTGAAGAAAAAAATCTTTAAGTTATAAGCAGGAATTTCAATATAACTATAATTCAAATTTCTGATCTAAATGTCAACTAGAAAATATGTAGAAGATATTTATTTTCACTTATTGTTAGTAAAAAAAAATAACATAACTTTTATGAAACAGCCAGAGAAAACTAAATTGAAAGAAAGATACCAAATTTAGCGGGTATTATTAAAATATTTCTTTCAATTACGTAAAAACATTTTTGTTTTTGACATTATTTCTAGCCGCATTTTTGGAGGAATAAACGACGCCATTCCAATTTTTAACAACAAGTAATTGTCCGTGTAACATGATATATTCCAAGACGATATTTACGGCGCCGTATGGATAGCGCGTTTGTGGTTTGCTGAATTAAAAAAACGATCTAAAAAGCTAACCAAAAACTAAATATAATAATATATTTTAATATTTCACTGGAAAACATACATATTACGATTTGTTTGAAATTTCATCATGCTAATTAGAATACATTGAATGTATTCAACCTACCAAATAATAGTTGAGCCTACATGTCACAATAGAAGACAACATGCTTATCCACTCAATTTCCACTAAAAACGCAAAACATCTCTTCCGTTTAAATATCATCCAATTTAGCACACGTTTGTAAATTCGACGCCGGTCCGTTGTCTTTCAAATTGACTTTCGTCTACGACATGATAGACTGTCATAAACCCGCAACATTAGGTACAATTATCAATGTTTGAAGAAGTTAAATTCTCAATATAAATCCTCAGAGGCTGTATCAGCATATGTTAAGATCATAATATTTTTCAGGATCATGACAAACGCAAAAGTTATATTGTCCACGTTCTCAAATGAGCTAATCTCTTATATACCGTGTTTTTGTCGCGTATGTAACTTATTTATTCAACTCTATATTTGGCAAACATTGATCGCTATAGTTCAGGCAACTTCACATATACAACTTTAAAGCGTTTAATGGTGTAGGAATTTGAATTTTTTTAAAGATTTTCTCTCATTTTTAAAAGGAAATTCCGCTTTAAGTTAAATCTCCGATTATTTTTTCCTAAATACTTTTCATCCGTTAATTTTGTTCCAATGGTTTAAGGAAAAAACATCGAACGTTTATGAACGATCGCTATACCATGAATAGCGTTTCATATGCGGGTCATTCCCCGAACTAATTCAGACATCCATCGCTCACTTGCTTAGCACCACCTTACCGCTAATGTTCTAAAAACAAGTATTAATAATTATTACGACTTAGCTAGGATACTAAAATGGTTAATATTTTTTCTAAATTTATCGACTAGTCGGGGATATTGATTAAAATTTTTATTTTCCTTATATTGTTGTCTACACACGAACAGTGTATTGAAATAACTAATTTACGAAACGGCCATTATTTTATTTTATAGCCAGTATTTTGATTAAACGAGAAAAAATAATATAATTGCATTTATCCCATAAACTGTCTATGAGACAGTAGACATGAGACAGTAGTGTTAATAAAGTTTTATAGGTTCTATGTTATTATCATTTATTCATAACAAATGATCGACTTACTCGTATATCCACGGATATAACAAAGGGATTTGCCGCTAGTCCAGACCAAACCAAACCCGGAAATGACATTCACATTTTCGTGTGTAGATCAAACAACTTACCCTAAACGTTTTTCGTTCGATACTCACAACTATTTGAGATCATTACCGCCTACTAGTCAAGTACACAACCCATTAGGGTAGGGTAAACGTGTTGCCAAGATACATTAGGCCGTTGCGCCGTGAACTAAACAAGGCCTGTTTTAGTGTTGCCAGCACTCAACACCGCATAATCCACATTGTGTACTCAATGTTTTAAGATTACCCACATGTATTGAATATTTTACTTATAACAGTGCTTTGGGGAGTAATAGTTAATTAAGTGTAAGTATTATTAAACTATGATATATTGGCACGTGCGACAGTGATATTATATTATTATCAATAATTGAGTGACTATAATATTACTCTACAATAGTTAATATTGAGCATACGATAATTTACTAGTGGATTAATTTTAATTTAATTAAACAATACAACTTCATCGCTAAAGAATCGACACGACAACACCATTGTGGTAACGATTGTGCTTTGCTTAAGAAATATTACCTCGTAGTATAAATTTTCATCGTAGTTAATATTGATTCATTGATTTTTTTATATTAAATAATTAAGTCACTAAAGTCATTAGATATTATTGAATATCTTTGTGATAAGAACAAAAGAACACAATATTATAATATTCGACTAAAAATGTGTACAGTATCTCATGCTTTGGCACTTTTCGATGACCGAAAAACTAATTTATTAGTCCACATTTGGCGTTTTGCAGCGCGCAATTTGTTAACGCCCCTTTAAAAACTTAGAAGTCTTGTAAACACATAATATGCAAACGAGATCTTATTAAGAAGAGCTCATGTTCATATCTAATAGGACTTCTTAGTACCTAAGTCTAACACATGTTAGTAGCTATACCTTAATAGGACTTTTTAGTACTTTAAACGCTCGTTGAAAAAACGTGCGCTCCAAAACGCTAAATATATATGTACTAGTTTTTGCGCAAACACTGGAACCAAGGCTGAAGATTTTGGTGAGTAAATTGCAAGATTTGATACGATCTACTGGTGAGTGGATTCCTAATGTGGTGGTGATGCCGCGGCTATGCGCTGGCGAAGACGCGCAAACTTTCCGTGCACCAGCCGCAGTTGCGTACGGAGACGGGACGACAGCTCCCGCTGCAGGGTCTGCACCTCCACCAGCTCGCGGCGCAGTTGTTGGTAGTCAGAACGCACCTGTGTCGTACAAACTATTAATGGGAGAACGTCTCTACCATATATTGTACTCCCTATACCCCTATCATCTAAGAATTAAATAGAACGCAGTATAAATGGGGTGGAAATCAAAATTAACAGAATTACATCGGTATTTTACAGAAACGTTATTTTTAATGTTGAAAGTAGAAAAATATTTGGCCTCGTATATCGATTCCAAAAACAATATGCAACATAAACGATGTGCACAAAAAATTGAAAAAATTAATTAATCTAACGCGGAGTGGTTTCGAGGTGAATTCATTCGTTTATTCTGATTATTCATTTACGGCAGAGTACCATGTTTTTATAACTTTGATAAGTTGTGCCAAAGTTCCTTGATCCTTAGATAAAGTCACATTTTTATATTTTGTAAACCATTTTGTTTACGACTTTAATAGCTTTTTTGTTAACTTTTGATATTTTGGATCTCAAAAGCTATAACGGGTTAGAATTGATGATAACTAAAGCAAGATTTTACGGGAAGTTCTTTAAGGCTTAGTACAAAATTAACAGTGCTTATTTTTTTGCGTGCAAATCCAGATATAACAAAATACTGCCATATAAACCATCCAAATATATCTTCATTGACTAGTCTAAGAGAATACATGGAAAGTATTAAAACAAATCTAAAAACAAATCAATCGTCAAGTCATTAACAAAAAACAGATTAAAATTTATGTATGATTTAGAATCTAAGCTTACATAATATGGTTACATGAATATTTGTACTAAGCCTTTATAAGATACAAATAGACCACATCTGCCCTACTCGACTCACAAATTACATTAACATACAGAAAAAGAATGAAAAGTGATCATGTTTGGGATACCGTTTGAAGTATCTTTTGATGGACACGAACTTAGAACTGGTTAACTGAAAATAAGCAGCGCGTGCGGAACATACTGGAATACAACATTTAATGACAACATTATATTATTAAATACTATTTTTGGCTTTTGCTAAAATACAATCCGTCTTTTTGATTATTAAAAATGCAGGTAACATATCATCAGCGGAAGTAATCGCTAAATTAAATCCAGGAAGTAACGCACGTCGTAATAGGGATACACACAAAAAATCTTAACACACACGTAAGGTACACCAAAATATCGCAGACGAATTTGAAATCTATATAGTATGAAAGTAATTTTTATGGTACTCCTGCAACTTATATATTAAAGCCCTGCTAGATGAAGCGCGGTACATCGGGCCCGGTTCTATAGGCTTTAGATTAGAATTCGGCTTAAATTTTGTACCACATTTAAGCCTATAATCAACTAACAAGCATGATAGCCACAGCTTGCGATTTTTCAGTCAAATTATTATCAAGAAAAAATTATACTGAAGTGAAATTTTTTTGACTGAGAAAAAGAAAACACACTATCTCGCCACCCTGGCTTTAAATCATTGTATTAACTCATTGCCTAAAATTTTCATCATCATCAAAATGATAAATATAAATTTTCATATTCATAGTATTTTATGTGGTGATACTATCAAAGGAACTATTGGTTTATAACTATAAAACCAAAATTTATCTTAATTGTGCCTAACAGATCATTTACGTCATGATATGTTCAGAAGATAATTTTGTTCAAATTACAATTATCCTTTGAATAGCCTCAAGATTCCACTTCAATATCAAATGAAATAGTAGCAATAGTCAAATAACTTGATAAATCCCAAGCTGTGAGCAACATGACATCCGTACACAAATTATTTTCTGACCTTTCCTCAACACTAATACCAAGGGGCTGAAAAATAAATATATCATATCTTTTAGAATGTACATTGATAAAGTCCAGTATAATAATATTATCTAGAACAATACTACTGCATATTTTTAAAAACAAATCCTTTCTTCACCTAACTGTTAATGTCAGAGTTAAAACTACTGAACAGATTTTATAAATAACAAGCCTCCTATTCTTCTTTCAATATTGTGTGCTAATATTTTACAGTATTAAGCATTCATAAAATAACAAATACTCCGCACCACTTTTGTGTTTCACTATATTCATATCTGTTGGCATCACAATATGAGAGACAATGATGTTTTCATCTAGCTGACAGTGTTGCAAACTAGTCGCCCAAGCTGTTACTTGTGGAGTAATAAATTTTGTGCTCGAACCCATATTATAGGACACTCTAGTCCAATCATGTCCACACTGTATACTTAATATAACTATGAATTATTTTATATATAGCAATGTGAGCACAATTGACATAGCTGCCC